>APFE030869920.1:139753-152544 GCA_000404065.3 Pinus taeda | reverse complement strand
ATATGGACTTTGGATGTTGGGTTACTTCAATGCGAAGATAGTAATGAACATAGCCCAAATCAGTCATTTCAAAACTTTCCCCAATTCCTTCTTTATGGATGCAATGTAGCTTTCATTTTTCCCTGTCATTAAAAGATCATCTACATATACCACAAGATATAAAACTATTTTTCCAACTTTATTGACAAATAAAGTTGCATCATCAAGATCATAATGTTTGAAATTGAGTTTCAAAAGATGCTCAGTTAGATTTTCATACCAGGCTCACGGTGCTTATTTGAGGCCATACAAGGATTTCACAAGTTTGCATACTTTATGTTCATGTCCTTTCACTGCAAATCCTTTAAGTTGGGATATAAAAACATTCTCTTTTAGATCTCCATTCAAGAAAGCATTTTTTACATCCATTTAATGGACTTTCCAACCATTCTGAGCTGCTAAGGCAAAGAGTGTCCAGATGGTAGCCCATTTTGCTATGGGGGCAAAAGTCTCCTCATAATCAACCCCTTTCTTCTATGCAAAACCTTTTGCCACAAACCTGGCTTTGTGCTTGTCAAGTGAGCCATCAGCTTTATACTTGTTCTTGTAGACCCACTTGCAGCCAATTGGTTTGGTTCCTAATGGAGGATCAACCAGCTTCCAAGTGCCATTCTTTATGAGGGCATCATACTCATTTTGCATTGTTTCTTTCCATTCATCATGAGAAGCATCTTCTTTGAAGGAAGTTGGTTCAAAATATATAGACAAGTTCAATTCACAATCATAAGAAACATCTGTATCAACAGGTGAATTAGAGTCATCTACATCACCTCCATTTTGCCGGTTTGAATTTCTAGCTCCTGTCTTTCCAACTTCATCAGGATGAACACTTTCAAGTGTCTTTATCAGCTACTTTGGGAGACCTTTCTCAGATGGTCCAGGCTGCTCCGTTGACTGAGTTGGGACTGAATCAAGATCGAGTCTCCCAATTCTATCAATCACATCACTTAAAGCATCATCCATTGTTGGAGTTTCATGAAGGGGAGAGAGTTCTTTAGAAGAAGATTCCACATGTTGATCTAGTATAGGAATCCCCCCTTCAAGATGTGGAATCTGATAATCAAATTCTTGAAATGATTTTGCATTTGCGAATCTATCCAAGTGATCAAGTTGTCGCTCAACAACATTGTCAGATTTGGATGATTCAAGAAAAATTACATCTCTATATAGAACAAACTTTTTATTGACTTCATCATAGAGACGGTAGGCTTTGGAGGTGTTTGAATACCCCAGGAAGATACACTTACGACTTCTTGCACCAAGTTTGTTTCTATGTACCTTTGGTATCAAGGCATAATAGATGGAACCAAAGACCCTGAGATGCTTTACCAAGGGAACGTGCCCATACCACATTTCATATGGAGTCTTATTTCTAATAGCATTAGAAGGACATATATTCTTTATATATGCAGCACATAGAACAGCATCAGCCCAAAATATTATTTTTACATTTTTTAAGAAGAGCATGGAGCGTACCATATTTAAGATTGTCCTATTCATTCTTTCAGCTACACCATTCTGTTGGGGATTATAAGGTATAGTCATTTGATGTTTGATCCCATGTTGGCGAAGATAGTTTTCAAATCCATTTGATGTGTATTATTTTCCATTATCAGTGCGAATAGACCCAATATGAGATTGTGCATCATTTTCAATCCATTTATGAAAGTTCTTGAATGTTTGAAAAGCATCAGATTTCTTCAATAAATAATAAACCCAACACATTCTGGTGTAATCATCAATAAATGTCATCATATATTTATTTCCATTTGCAGAAGGAACAAGCATTGGACCACATAAATCTGAATGAATGAGTTCAAGTTTTCTATGTGCTTTTGAATGTGAATCATGAAAAGATTGTTTGCTATGCTTTCTAGAATGAAAATTGCTTAAATTTCCTAGGAATTGTAGGCAAACCAGCAACACCATTTTTTTTCAACAAGCGGAGGTTGTCATAGTTCAAATATCCAAATCTAGCATTCCATAATAAACTTGATGGAATTGTAACTTCTTCATAATGAGAATTGTATGAGAAATGTTGTGCACGAGCAGAGGTACCTTGCAGCTTGAGAAGCCTTCTTCTATTCCCCTCATGACAAGTGAGTGGTAAGATGCTTTTCTCACCTCAAGCTTGCCATCAAACATATGAATGGAGTGACCTTGCTGGCGGATGTGGACCAAGGGCAGCAAGTTTCTCTTCAGCTATGGGAGATATATAACATGATGCAGAAGAAAGTCTAGAAGACCAGGAAATTTGAGCCTGATTGTGCCAAGCCCTGATGGCTTGATTTTTGATTTGTCTGCAAAGTATACTGCTCCATTAACATTGTCAGTAAATTCTTCAAAAAAATATTTTCTATGAGTCATATGGCAAGTTGCTCATGAATCAAGCAACCAATCATTTTTCCAAGAAAGAAGTGAAGCATTAACTAAATCTTCATTTACTCCAATATTACATTGTGCCACTACATAATGAGCATATACAGGTGCTTTACCATTGTCTGTGTCATTAGTTTTACCTTTGGATTGATTTCTTTGTTGCTTAATTTTGTCCCAAGGTATTTTGCATGTAGAGGCATCATGTGATCCATTTCTTTTGCAACGTATGCAGTGCAAATCTTCCTTTTCTCCTTGAGAGTGTCTGCGCCCCCTGCCTCTGAAATATCTTCATCTGCCTCTTCAACCACCTCTCACTATGGAAGAATCCTGAGAAGGATGCTTTTCTATATGATCAAGGCACGCAGCCTCTTCAGAAGATTCAGGGGCTATCTTCTTTCCAAAATCTTTCTCTCTTTCAGTGAAATTTTTCACAAGAGAGTCAAAGGTAATGTCTTTAAGATTTTCATTTGCTTGCAATGACTCAAGATAATTGGAGTAAGTAGGATAAAGTGCCTTGAGAAAAGCGATAAGAGGAATATCCAAATCAACCTTAATGGCTTGGATATCATGCATTATAGACTTTACTTCGGATGCAAGAGCAAGAGGATCATTGTTTTGCAAATCAAGAGTAAAGAGTTTAATCATGCGTTGAACAACTTCAAGTGCAGAATGTGAGTCGTAGAGTTCTTTCAGCTTTTGTAAGGCTTGGAAAGTAGTTGAAAATGGTGTAATATGGCGACTCACCTCTTCACTTACAGAAGTTGCAATTAATGCATAGGCTTTGTTGTTCTTGTTTTCCCAAATGGCGAGCTCTTTGTCTGATGTAGGTTGTTCTGGTTGTTTGTCTCAGTTTCCAATACACACTCCTTTCCATAACTCATTGAAAATGAGGGTGTGTTTTATCATCCGGGACCACTCAGGATAGTTCTCCTTGCCAGTGAGAACTATTCCCACAATGGATATGATTGAATGCATATTGTAACAAAAACTTCTGTTGCAAAATTTTACTCCTAATGGGAAAAAATATAATTCTGATATGATGGGATAGAAAATTCAAATGTTAATTCGCATTCAATATATGGTGAGTAACGGTGTATATATATGGAAGACAGCGTAAATATATGGTGAGTTACAAGGTAATACACAAAATTGTGTATCAAAAGTGTACCAACATAATACCACTCCCGCAACACTCCCTCACATTTCAACAGCACACTCACAACATGCTATGCTGACGCAATGATGGACAAAAATGTGTAATATGGGTGGACAAAACTGTGTAATATGTAATACCAGCAATATCAAGTGTAAATATATGGGTGGGGAAGCGTTAAAGATAAACAATGGAATGGTAATGGTGGTATTACGTATTACAAACCAGCAACATCATAAACAATGGTATGGTAATGCAGGTGAATACCACAACATATATCAAGAGAAAACCAAACATTGTTTCCTCCTGCGCAGATGCACCAAATAGCTCAGTTGGGAGAGCGTATTCATACCAGATAGCTCGGTCTCACATTTGAGCAATCTTTCCAACTGGAAATTACATTCGGTTCACTGGTTCAGATCCAGAACAACACCAATTTGCTTCTTCAACTCTTCCCCTCAAGCAACAGCACCAATTTGTTATAGGAACAACACCACGGTGATCAGCAAAAACTTTTTGTGGTACCAAGATAATGTCAGAGGTTTGCAGCGTTTAATGGGCAGCCACTGTGGAGGGGGCAGTAGACAGACTCCACAACGGGCAGTGTATAGACTGCAAGAAAATGGTAGAAGGGAGTTACAAGACTAGAAGTAGATGCCAAAAATGGAGATGGCTCTGATACCATGTCAGGCCAGGCAGTAACTCCTCAAAACAATTCATTGATTTCATTTAGGTTGGTGTTTATTATATACATGAGGGAGAGACTGTTCATTTCATCTCCCGGTAACTATTCATATTCTCCATTATTTATTTACATCAATTTTAGTTATTCACCCAATCCTGATGGTTAGGTGTCAATAATTACATTGTTACACGGACATGAGAATGGGATAAGTCTGAAGGAGATAGCTTAACCTTTCAAGGATTTTCAAGCCAAATATGCAACATGAGGTTGTGCAACACATGGTAGAAGGCATGGCAAGGTGAGAGAACAATGGCATTTATAAGTGTCGGTAAATGAAGTAATGGACATGTTGAGCACAATCCCATGGAGTCATGAAGGCAATAATAACACAGAAATAATAATAATAATAATAACTTTAGAGATTAATATTTTTAAATATAAGCATACAGTTTTAAGACCTAGTTAGGCATGTGTACTCCTAATAAAGTCTAGAGTAATGGGGGTGAAGGGGGGCATGTACATTTCCAAAATTGGTTCCAAAGATTTTCCCGAAGTCAAATTTAAAATGGAGATTGTTAGGTAAACTTGACTCGACTAGAGTTCTATAGTATGTGGTTTTGGGCCACATGGTATTGGTATCCCATGGTATAGCATGTAATGAAACCTATAAATAGACTTGATACCCTCCATTATAAGGTGTCTTTTGGCTGTGTAACAGATCTAATACAATCTAATTTTACCCCAATTGCAATTTTCCAAGATAAATTGTGTTGTTGCTTTTTGTTTTATTATTGTTCATTTATTATTTTTTGCATTTTTAATATTGACAACACAGTGTTAGGATATTCCGACACATAGGAAATAGTTAAGGATAACTTGGTCTAGTGTAGAGTTAGGTACAATGTGTTTCTTTACTATGTACTTTTGTAACTTACAATCCGACGGTCACGATATATTCTAGACTTGAAGTGATCTGACAATTCATTCTCTCCTCAGTATTATCGACACTTGATTTGTGGCTTAACACCCGATTGGTCCATTATCTCTATTTAAAGAGCATGGAGGGTCATTTGTAAGGTGACCGTTCATGAGAGAAGCTTATGTAACTTTTCTTTATTGTATTAATAAATTGCTTGAAGTGGTTGCATTGGCTCAGGTCGTGGACTGTATCCCTCGTTGAGGGTTTTAACCACATCAAGAATATTGGTTTATTGATCTGTGATCTGTTTGTGAGCGGTGTCCTTTGGTTTTCTATCTGAGGAACTTACCCTGTAAATTCCTACATGGTATCGGAGCTATTTGAAGGCCGCATCCATTGGTGATCCAAATCGGAAGCCAATACAACTGCATCCAACTGTTGTTTCCTAGATCTCCTATTTCTGACCACTTTCGGGCCGAGAGGACTACTCTATTGTGTTAGGAGTATCTGTTCCAGTGAGGAATCCCTTTTGTTTCACGTGAAAAGGTTTCCGGTAGCCCTAGCTATGTCATTTTTAAGATCTGGAGGTATACAGTCTTTATTTGCACTTTTAGTTATTTATCTCTCTGTTTATTTCGGTTTATTTATCTCTCTATTTTATTTTACCAAATCTATACATTTCATTTATATCTATGCTCTTTTCCCCACGACTCTGTACGATCTGGGAAAATTAGAAACAGAAAAGAAGGATTTTTCTCATGTGTATGCTCTTTTTCGTCGCGCCTTAGTGTGATCTCAGAAAATCAAAAACATTGAGGAAAATATTTAGTTTCCAGCGAAAGCTAACTTTAAGCCATGAGGTGTGGTTTTTTTTGTATGTCCGTGTTGGGTTGTGTGGGCTTTTGTTTTGTAGGCAAAAAGGGATTTTCCAAGTAAGCATGTACCCCAAAGCTTCAGTGACTAAAAAAAAAAAAACTCTTCATATTTTCCAAAAATTCATAACCTTTTAAACTAGCTCACTTGGTCCAAAGTTACCTTATGAGAATAGAGGTCTTGAGTTCAAATCTTTCTTTTTGTTGAGTGACTTTTTTCAAAAAAACACATTTAACTTATGTTTTAAAGTTACTTTATGTAAAAGTGTTCTCACCCATTATAAAAAGTGAGACAATTATAATTCTAAAGTGTCTTTATCTTTTATTTAAGTTACAATTTAATGGGCAATTCATAAAGTACCATTATAAAAGTGACTTTCACTTATTCATAAAAGTGGGTCACACAAAATCTTTTTTTAAAGTGAGTTAATTAGATTAAGTTTGGAAAGGGGGGAGATTTAATTTAAAAAATCTAACATTATCATTCACTTCCGCACATTCACGCACTTCGTCGGCATCTTCAATATTTTTTCTTCAAAAAGTCATAACTTCTTCATCCGGAAGTCGTTTTCAGAGCCTTTTTTTTAATTGGCTTAATTTTCCGAGATATTTCCATTGGAACACTTAGTTTCAGCATCTACAGCTTCAATTTCTGTTAAAATGGAAATTCCATACCAAGTTATTCTTGAGAGCACCAACTATTCCAATGGTGGTCCTACATTGTAGTTTTACTTAGAATTAAAGGTCTTTACAGAATAGCCTCAGGCCAAGAAACTAAACCTAAAGATGAAGATAATGCCACCAAATGGGAAAATAAACAAGATCAAGCACGTGGGTTTATAGGGATGTCTATTTATCCAGTCCTTAGATTCCATATCGCAAAACTTGATACCCCTAATGAAGCAATGAAATAGATCACTAAAGTTTTTGGAATTAAAAATGAAATTAGAGCCCATCAACTCGAAAATGAGTTGCTTACGTTGGACCCCAATAATTTTTCTTTCATTAAATATTTTTTGTCCAAGTTCAAGACCCTTAGACTTCTCTTGGAAGGTGTTAAGGTTAAGAAAGAAGATGGTAGCCTTATCTATTCCATTCTTACTAAGTTGGGACTAGCCTACTCTGTGTTTGTTTCCACCTTCCATTCTACTAGAGAAGCATTTATTTCTCAAGGACAAAACTACAAGTCCCCCTCTTTTGATGCCTTTTTTTATTCTTTAATAAGAGAACAAGAAAATAAGACAAATAAAAAAAGGGAAGAAGACTGATAGACATTGCAATTTTTGTAATCGAGATGACCACTTAGAATCCAAATGATTTAAGAAGATGGAATCCTTGGAAGCAGCAATGAAAAAGCATAACAACCATTTGGAGCACTCTTCAACTTCAACTTCATCTTCAAGAATTGCACTTTCTACATGTGGTTGTCAAGCATCTCGGTCTACTTATGCACTAAATGTATCTTCTTCTTCTCATTCTCATCAGTGCCTCAATGATTCTATAGCTTCTTATCACATGGCCAAAAACAAAGCCATGTTTTCTTATTTAAATGATTGTAACACCAAAAATATATATGTTGGTGATGATATATCTCTTAGTATTGTTGGGATTGGAACCATTCATCTAGACAATGGTCAATTTAATGATGTATTATGTGTTCTAACCTTATCCTGCAACCTTCTATCTGTATATCAGATAACTCATTTAGGTGAAGGTAAAATCATTGAATTCTCAGCTCATGATGTTGTAATTAAGGACCTAAGAGATCCTAGACAAATTTTAGCTATCAGCATTGCTGATGATTCTACAAGGTTGTATAAGTTTAACAACTTTGGGTCATCAACTCTTCCCTCGGTATTTTTTGCCCATAATGATGAAGTGAGCAAACTTTGGCATGAGCAATTTGGTCACTTAAACTATCGCTTGCTCCCTTCAAAATCTATGTAAAGAAAATATGGTGACAGGTCTTCCTATAGTATTTTGCAGAGATGGTGTTTGTTCCGGATGTGTACTCGAAAAACATCATCAGAATAGTTTTGAAAAATGTGCCTCTTGGCATGCCTCAACCCTTTTACAGCTTGTGCATAGTGATTTATGTGGTCCACTTCCAGTTGTGTCATTCTCTGGCTACAAGTATTTCTTAACTTTCATTGATGATTTCTCCAGACACACTAGGGTATACTTCTTAAAACTCAAGAGTGAAGTATTTAACATGTTCTTGGCCTTTAAGGCCTATGTTGAAAAACAATCTGGACATCAAATTCTTAAGCTAAGATCTGATAATGGCGGAGAATATGTTAACAACAAATTCATCAACTTTTGCACTAAGCATGGAATTCAAGTGCAACATATTCCATATACTCCACAGCAAAATGGTGTAGCTGAAAGGAAGAATCACACCTTCTAAGAAATGGCTAATTGTATGCTTCAATCTAGAGGACTTAATCTTAATTTTTTAGCAGAAGCAATTAAACCATGTAAGTCACTTTCGTGTTTTTTGAAGTGAAATGTGGGCCCATATTCCCAATGAGAAACATAAAGCCTTAGAACCTAAGAGTTAAAAATGTATTTTTGTTAGATATTCTAAAGATGTCAAAGGATATAAACTTATTCCACTTAAGTCCAAAAATGTTATCATTAGAAGAGATGTAAAGTTTGCTGAAAATATATCAGCCTACGAGCCTAGTTCGGTAGATGTGCCACCTCTCTCTATCCCTTTTATTTTTTTAAATATTTCTTCTTCAGATGATGACAGCGAGGATGACAATCCTCCCCCAGCTTCTCAGGATCCTCCTTTAGCTCCTCAGCTTCCAAAATGGGTCCGTTCTACTCGGGATGTAACAGGTTCTCTTGTAGGTGATCCTACAAATCAGCGACGTACACATTCTCAATTTGATAGAGCCTCTTCTTTACTAGCTCAAGCTTCAACGAATTATGATCATGACACCTTTGCAGAAGCTTCAGGCCATCCAGATTGGGACGCAACTATGAATGAAGAATATCATTCATTATTGGCAAATGATACATGGGATCTTGTTCCTCTTCCAAAGGGATGAAAACTTGTTAGATGCAAATGGGTTTATAGAGCCAAGTTTGGACCAGATGGAAAAGTTGATAAACATAAAGCTTGTCTTGTTGCTAAAAGTTTTTCACAAGTTGAAGGCATTGACTATATTAAAACCTTCTTTGTTGCCAAAATGAACTCTATCCACCTTGTTCTTTCCCTTGTTGCCTCTTTCAAATGGGAAGTCCATCAGATGGATGTTAAATCTGCCTTCTTGCATGGGGACTTGCATGAAGAAATTTATATGGAACAACATCCTGGCTTTATACAAACAAACTCCAGCCTTGTATGCCGACTTAAGAAATCCCTTTATGGTTTCAAGCAAGCCCATTGGGGTTGGTATGCCAAAATGAATAGCTTTCTTTTAGATACTGGGTTTTCTAGGTGTCATTCTGACAATATTGTCTACACCAAGAAAGTGGGTAAGTCTCTTATCATTCTTGTTCTTTATGTTGATGATCTTATCCTTACTGGTAGTGATCCCAACATTATAAACCATGTGAATTTTGGCCTTAAAAAGCAGTTTGAAATGACAAACTTAGGACACTTGCATTATTTTCTTGGTCTTCAAGTCTTGCAATCCAAGGAAGGTATTTCCCTTTCCCATTCCAAGTATGCATGTGATCTTTTACGCCACTTTCACATGGAAGATTGTAAGCCAACCCCTTCTCCCTTTCAGTATGAAGTCAAACTTTTAGTCACTTATACTTCCCCTGAAGTTGATGCTACCTTATACCGTAACCTTGTAGGAAAACTTTTGTATCTGACCCATACCCGTCCTAACCTTTCCTTTTTTGTTGGCCTTATTGCTCGGTTTATGCAAACCACACATGAAAGCCATTGGAAAGCAGCTAAAATAATACTTCGTTATGTTCGGGGTACAATTTAGTTTGGGATTCATTACACTGCAGAAGCATCTCCTCTATCGGTTGGTTTCACTGATTCTGATTAGGCTAGTGACCCTGATGATCGGAAGTCTACTACAGTGTATGTGTTCACTCTTGGTTCTAGACCTATTATATAGGCTTGTAAGAAACAAAGTGCCATTTCTCTTTCTTCAACAGAAGCAGAGTACTGTAGAAGCTAGTAAGGAAGCCTTGTGTCTTCGTCAGATCATGTCAGAGTTTGGATTTCAACAGCAGCATCTGACTACACTTTGGTGTGATAATCAAAGTGTCATTCAACTATGCAAAGATCCAGTCCAACATCAGTGCAACAAAAACATTGAACTACACATGCACTTCATGAGAAAGCTCATTCATGACCATGTTCTTGAAGTGCAATATTGTTCAACAGATAATCAAGTTGCACACATTTTTACAAAGGCTCTCACAGAAGCGAAGTTTACTAAACTTTGATTTATGGTTGGAGTTCAGGAAGTTGTCACTAATGGGGGATAGGCTCTAATGCCTCCTTCCTTCTCCTATTGTGTCATATTTGTACATCCTTCAATCCTATCCCAAATTGTTATTAAGGGGGGATGTTAGGATATTTTGACACAGGAAATAGTTAAGTATAACTTGGTCCAGTGTAGAGTTAGGTAAAGTGTGTTTCTTTACTATGTACTTTTATAACTTACAATCTGACGGTCACGATATGTTCTAGACATGAATTGATCTGACAGTTCATTCTCTCATCGGTATTACCGACACTTGATCTGTGGCCTAACACCCGATTGGTTCATGATCTCTATTTAAAGAGCATGGAGGGTCATTTGTAGGGTGACCGTTCATGCGAGAAGCTTATGTAAATTTTCTTTCTTTTATTAATAAATTGTCTGAAATGGTCGCGTTGGCTCAAGCCATGGACTACTTCCCTCTTTGAGAGTTTTAACCACGTCAAGAATACTAGTGTATTGATCTGTGATCTATTTGTGAGTGATGTCCTTTGGTGTTCTATCTGAAGAACTGACCCTGTAAATTCCTACACACAATCATTAATAAAACAATCATATAGAAAAGCAAAACATGATTAAAAAAAACTTGCAACACTAACCCAATATTAATCAAATAATATAAAACTAATGAATATCAACCATGTTTTTTTAGAATCAACATATTAACTATATATTATAGAGCATTTTGGGAGTTTAACTAATTAAACATGTAAGCATTATCTCATAAAGTAACAAAAAGCATAAGTGTGTCATGTATTACAAAATAATAACCAAAAAAAATCATAGTGATTTCTACTTAACAGCATAGTAAAACAAATGACTACCTAAAATGATGTTTTAAATTCGGCATATTAGCTATATCTTTTAGGGCATTTTGGGTGTTTAACAAATTAAACATGTAAATATAATTTGTAAAGTGACAAAAAGAATTGAGTATGACTTGTACTATGAAATAATAACCAAAATATACCATAGTAGTTCTACAATGATGTAATGAAGTGATTCATTATTCCATTTTAACAAGTTTATCTTGTCTTTGAATGTAAACACTATCTCGTTAAGTGACAAGAAGCATTAAGTGTGCCTTATACTACAAAATACCAACCAAAATATCTCAGAGTGGTTTCTACACTGGTTTGATATAATGAAGTGATTCATTTGTCTAATTTAAGGTTTCTTTAATGGGTTATTGTAATGAAGCGATTCATTAGTTCAATTTAACAAGTTTATCTTGTCTTTGCGTTAATTCCTTATCCAACTACATGCCCTCTACTAGAAAAGGGAAAAAACATCAATATACTAGTTTATATATCATAATGTTTACATTGAGTTCATGTAATGAAGTGATCCCTAGAGCCCCTTAGTATAATATGCCCCCAAGTTGAAAATTATGTTTTTAATGGATTTCAATTTATTTATCTGATTTGTAATTGAAAACTGAAGGTGATATACAAATTGCAAGTAAAATGTATAGGTGTTTTGGGTAATGGATCAAGTTATTAAACACATTAACAAGTGATTTTCAAATAATTTTAACAGTCAAACATAGACAAATAACCATATCTGAAACACATAACACAAAACATAATAAAGAAGTTCACCCCTCCTGGACTACATCTCTTTATCCAGCTTCCAATGCAGGGCCTCTTTCATTGAGTGCTCAAAAGTGTGTTTACATGGCTTTGCAATGCTCAAACAACATAAATGATGTCTCTAGTGGATCCAAAACTGTCAAAAACCTCCATATAGGTTTTTATGCACCTCATTTGGCCAAAACATTTGAGAAAGTTATGTTTGTTTCAAGTTTTTACCTAATTCCATAGCTAATCATCCTGCAATTCGGCCTAAACCCGGCGTGAGCACCCCAAACCTGGAACTGGCGCGCAAATCTAACCTATAATCCTACCTCATGGGCGAAATTGTAGGACAGTTAAATTGCCCATTAAACCCTAGTTCCAAAAATTTTGGTCATATGGTTGCGCATAGGACCAAGTTGTTGGCCTTTATTCTCCGGTCGTGGGCTAAAGGCATGCCCCTTTTCCACTGTGGCATGGTCACATGTGTGAACATGTAGCCCAGGGCTAATACCCTAGGGGTTGGCCCCCTCCATGCCTGCGCTCTAGTTCTGTGAAGGGTCATGTGACCTGAGGTTAGCTCTTAGGGTTGGCCCCTTGTTAAATTTGGACAACTAGGTCCAAACTCCATGTTCTGATGCTCAGATTAAGAGGCTAATATTTTTGTTGGATTCCTCTTTCTGAGAGGTGTAAAATCCATATAAAAATAG
>APFE030869920.1:108232-136725 GCA_000404065.3 Pinus taeda | reverse complement strand
AGACTTTGCTGGTTGAAGCATCCTGTTGACCGCCGAAACGAACACACACATTTTTACTGTTTCTGATTTGTCTTCTGTAAGATCTGCTTATATGTTCTATCTGCATTTTGCTTAACTACTTGTATGATTACTGTGAGAAAAGTGAAATTGCTCTCAGCATAGAACATCTACAAAACTTTATATGGTATCAGAGCTGAGGTGAAGACAAACTCTATCTATAGCAATCATCATCGAAGGAAATGGATTCCACTAAGCTTGAATTCAGGGAGAATGACAAGCTGACTGGAAGTGATGACTTCCATGCCTGGAAGATGATATTAGATCTCAAATTGGAAGATCATGATCTCCTAGATCATGTGACAAGGAAGATTCAAGAACCTCCATCAAATGCCTCTGCTGCTGTTAGAAACAAGTATAAGAAGGGAGAAATCAGAGCAAAGCTGCTGATCAGGGAATCCATAAATAAGAGTCTGGTTGCCTACATATCTGAACTAGGCACATCCAAGGAGATGTATGACAAACTGATACTTATGTTCCGAGTAAACAATGTGAACCAAGTGCTATTCCTCAAGAACAAGTTGAAGAATATGAAGAAGGGCCGAGACGAGTCTATTCAAACTTTCTTTATGAAGTTGACCGAAACCAGGAACAATCTACTAGCTATTGGGGAGACAATAGTTGATCGTGAGATGGTTCTCACCGCACTTGGAGGACTTCCATATGAATGGCAAGTATTCACAACTACCATTCTCAACAATAATACCATCCCTAACTTTGATGAGCTTCTGTCTAGATGTATGCAAGAAGAAACAAGGATGAAGGAATTTGATAATGAAAGAAATGCTGCCTATGTTGCTCATTCCCGAAAGAAGAACTCTGGTGGCTCTAAGGACAAAGGAAGGACTAAGACTCAAGAGAAGAAGGGTAAATGTTTCACCTGCCATAGGACTGGACACTATGCTAGAGAATGCCCCTTCAAGAAAGATTCTCCCGATAGTGACGATAACAACAACAACCGAAGGAATGGGAATCGAAGAAATGACAAATCCAAAGGAAAGAGGAAGGCTCACTTTGGAGGAAACAATCAACCTTCTAAAAGGACCAGAAATACCAGGTATGAGGAATCTAATGTACATAGGGAATTCAAACTTAATATCAAACTTTAACAAATGAGTTTTACCATTTCCTTTTGGAGAATTTGAAGGCGTTTGTAAAAGGGTATAAGAAGTAGAATATGAGGATGAGGATGATGGAGGTGAAGGTGGTGGTTTGTCACCAATCCCTCCATTCCCTTCTGGAGGCTTGTCTCATTTTCCTCCATCTCCATTTGGAGGTTTTGAATTCTCTTCGTACAACCTTGAATTATTTTCTTCATAAAGAACATTTACCATTTCAGACATCTCAAAAAAAAAAATTCTAAAAGTTCTTTTATCTTCAAACATCCCTTAAAAACCTTCTTCATGTGCCATGACTATTGAAGCTTGAGGTATGTTTGTTCTCATTGAAACAATTTGAGATCTTGGCTCCACGGGTTCTCATTCTCCTCTTTTAAGCTTCAACCTTGTAAGCATCAAAAAAACACTTGCAAACAAATCAAACCTTCACAATAATTTGATGCTCTGATACCAAAATATGTAATTGAAAATTAAAGGTGATATACAAATTGCAAGTAAAATTTATCTGTTTTCAGTAATGGATCAAGTTACTAAACACATTAACAAGTGAGTTTTAAGCAATTTTAACAACCAAACAGAGACAAATAGCCATATCTGAAACACATAACACAAAACATGATAAATGAGTTCACCTCTCTCCTGGGCTACATATCATAGTCCAGCGTCCAATGCATTGCCTCTTCCATTAAGTGTTCAAAAGTGTGTTTACATGGCTTTACAATGCTCAAACAGCAGAACTATTGTCTCCAATGGATCCAGAACTGTCAAAAACCCCCATACAGGTTTTTTTCTGCACCTCATTTGGCCAAAAAAAATTGAGAAAGTTATGTTTGTTTCAAGTTTTTACCCAATTCCATAGCTAATCATCCTCGAATCGGCCCAAACCTCGCTTGGGCACCCCAAACCCAAAACCGACGCGCAAATCTACCCTACAATCTTGCCCGACGAGTGAAATTGTAGGACATTTAAACAGTGCATTAACCCCAAGTTCAGAAAATTTTGGTCATATGGTTGCGCATAGGGCCGAGTTGTTGGCCTGTATCCTCGAGTCATGGGCTAAAGTCATGCCTCTTTTCCACTGCGACATGGTCGCATGGGCTCACATGTGGCCCGAGGCTTATCCCCTAAGGGTTGGCCCCCTCCGCGCTTGCGCTCCTGGTTTTGTGAAGGGTCATGTGACTTGGGGCTAGTTCTTAGGGCTCGCACCTTTTCATTATTCCACCTACAGTTCTGCATTGGCTCCTGGTGCTTAGTTACGGTTGGTCGCATCATTTGGGCGATGACCTTGGGGTTGGGGCTAAACCATGGCCCTTGGTCCTACCCCTTGGTTCTGAGGGCACAGAGACCAGAGCTAGGGCTTAGCCCCCGACCCCAACTGCCAACATGATATACATTAAAGTTTAAATATAACCTGGATCCTTTGTATATCAAGTAACACAGTAGGTGAGGCAGTGGAGAGCCTTGTTGTCAGATGGGAGGTCATGCGTTCGAATCTGGTGGAGGTCGATTTGGCCAAATACTAAAATTTTGCAAGGCCATCAAGAGGCCACGTGGAAACCATTGATTGGCCCACATGGCTCTCTCTAATTGGTCCATATAAACAAACCCATGAACCAATAACAACACACCATTCACAGCCAATCACAACGACACAAGTGGCAATCATCCATAGGCCCACAAAAACACAGTCATGCTGAGTCATTGTACAGACTATTGATTGGGTGTACCTGCAACTTCAACTTTTAAAATTTTAGTTGTTTGGCAATTCGATTAGAACACGATATCAGGAGCATCCGATATCAATTTTGAATGAAACAAGTTGCGTTGGATTCAGATCGTTGAAATCTATCCAATCATACAAGTTTCGAACATTTTTGAGCACTTTGAATTTTGAGAACTAAACTAGTCCCTTCGATTATTATCAAATAGCTTAGAAGCATTTGCATTAGATATAATACTATGTTCTAAGGATTCACACATAATTATGTACAATCTCCTCTCTCTAGGAGTAATGATTTTTGTGCCCATGGCCATTTAGTGTCTACTCAATGTGCTGAAAATGAATATCACCATCAATTGGCTTGCATCACCATCCAAATCGTATCAAGGCAATTACTTTTGCAAGTCTCAACCTCAACTACAAAAATATTGTGACAGTTCCACATTAAACTAGAGTTATGTCATTGAAATAAAAAAGCCAACTCCCCAGCGGGCCTATGGTTAGCATATATTCTAGCAATAATTAGGTTCTAATAATACAGAAAAGAGCTGTTATATTGTCCATGTGTTAACTATGCTGTTATTCTTTTATAGCTATAGTACCCAATAAACTTCAAGATATTGAGGATAAGAATGTATCACTGCTGTAGAATGTTATTATGGCTTTACTATTATTTCTTGTAGAAGAAGATAAACCTTCTAGCTATATCAGTATCAATTCAACAAAATCATCTCAATCTCAATTAGAAAAGCAGTCAAGTATACACATTAAACTGGGCGTTGCCATTCAAATACAAAAAACCAGCAACTCTCCAAACAGCTTATGGGTGAAAATATTCCAACAATAATTAAGCTTTCATAATAGATATAAAGACTGTTATATTGTCCATTTGTAACAATGTTCTAATTTTTAAATAACCATAATACAATGTAGCATTGTTACAAAATGATAGTGTTGATACATGTCTTGTAATTTATCCATAAACCTTTGATTTCCCTGGAGAGGAGCCAGAAAATTTATTTTTCCTTGGATTTATCTAATGGAGAAAGTTTCTATAAACCCACCTCCTCTCCCTTAAATGTGGTTCATAAAGTTTAAAGATAATTGGTTTTTATAAGAATATCCGATTATATATCAGAGAAAACAATATGTCTTTTCAAATTCAAGTGCTATCCCTCTGCCTCCTCCCAAACCATTAATCTGTTTTATATCACCGATAAAAGCATGATGCCTTTTTCAAATTCAAGCGCTACTCAAAGGTGTCATAATAAGAAATTACAGTGGCAATGCCTGCAGCATAAATAGTAAAAAGTTAGGAGTATTTTAAAGTACATACATGATCAAAGTACAATGCCAATATAGCACAAGGGAATGCAGCGGTTGTCTTTTAGTGCAACGGTTCAAATCCCAGTGCCTTCTTTCAATACCGAGTCACAAGAAGAAAAATATTACAAAGGGTGTGCATATATTTAGAATGAGTTAAACGGTAGAAGAGTCAAGTATTGGATGACGAATTTACTTGTTTGGTGCGCCCTCCAATTGCGAGCTTTCAAAACGCCATCTGAATGTCTCTGTAGGACAACTCTAGCCAGATCCTTGAATGAATAAAGAAATGCACCTTCCAACATTTCAAGTTGTATAGAAGTACTCCCTAAAAGGATCTTGTTCCCTATATTATTGAGAGAACATTGTAAACATCAAGCTGCCTTATTTACCTTCTCCTGTAATGGTTCTCAATCCCTCTCTATTGCAGTCACTTTTGCAACTACAAGCCTAGTTAGACACGTGAATGTCGACAGAAATACACTTCACAGCTTTTAAATTGTACAATTTCTGAAGTACTTTTTAAAACATTCTTCATCGAAGCAGTGTTGAGAAAACACTTTGTAGACTTCAATGAGTAGCCTTGGAAATCTGCTCCTAAAATAGTTTTCGAACCCTTCAGGAATGGTACCAAGCAGTTCCTGGAACACCAATTCAAATAATAGACGATGATTCCTTGAAACATATATAGACGACTTAAATGAAACAGCAAAGCACAAGAATTTTTGAACAAATGCAGTCCTTTGACTTTATTGGCAAAACCATCAAGTCAGTAAAACAATGACCAAAATCCAGGCACAGAATAAAATGGAAGCAACTTAAAAATGAGTAAATCAAAGAAGATAAACTGAACCCATGGCCCAGATGCACAACTAGATTTTAATTTTTAATTATTGCTCGGAAAAACACTTCACGGCATAGAAAAATGGAGAAATTTAACTATTAGTGCCCTATTTTGACATTTAACAGAATGTGCTGCATAGTTTGATGGTTCCTTTGGTCAGTCTCAATTGATATTGACATTTAAAAAGTTGCAATTTCTTAGCCCTTATTCAATTAGAATTACAAGATTTCAAGTTTTTCAAAAATGCATCTGTCTCTATTATTCAATTAGAATTACAAACTTTTCAAGTTTTTCAAAAGTGCTTGTGTCTCTATTGTAGAGAAGCAATGGCAGTATAACAAACCTGTACAGAGTTTGGGATTTCCCTGTAATGGTTTAATTTATTCCGAATGACACGTAGCAAATCCCGGACACTGTCAAATTTATATCTACGATAACGCCCAATGTTTTCAAGAAAACCACTGTCCAATTTACTATCCCATGTCCCACCAATAGCTAGAGATGCAACGCTTTCCAATGCCTGCAAAAGGTCAGACTGTTGCTCTCGATTCTCTAATTCCACCCTATCACTGGCTTCCCGAAGAAATGACAGGCGCTTTTCTGAACTCCAAAAGAAAGGATGCTGCAAAACTTCAGTTGCCCTGGGCCTGAAACGACAGGAATTCAATGGCATACACTGAAAAACTTATAACAATCATTCACGTTCATAGTAACTGTTCAACTCTTTGTCTGTGGCAACCCACTGAAAATAACAACAAAACGCCTTAGATATATTGTTCACCTTTGATCAGCAGCACTATCCAGTAAGCGAGTTACAAGGTCAGCAGCTTCAGGCATATCTTCAATCGGGAAGAGATCATATCGACTATTCACAATGTTCCCATCGCGTTCATACTCTGCACCAAATGGATGTTTACCTCCAGTGATGCAAAAGAAAAGAACACATCCTAGACTGAATAAATCTACTGCACGTGTCTGACGACCATCAAGAAGTTGTTCCGGTGCTCGCCATCCTGAACTACCAATACCTGCCACCAAATCAACATATGGTTATGATCATCCCAAAATAGCTCGTAAACTAAGTTTCAACTCCACTTATTAGTGATTTACAAAAGCTTAATGCTAAATTCAGTCGATTGCAAGCATATAGGTGTAAAATTCTTTTACTCTATGACAATTATTTATCTGTGTCCAGTAATCGACACAATAGTTGGACTCTTTGAACACCTCAACAAGCATTCTAAGATGAAAACCTTTTGAGTTGATTTCCCACAGGACGTACTGATTATCCAATCTAAGAGTGTATTTTCATCAAATAGAAAATGCTCGTGATAAATATAGTTTTACGCCACAAAATTTACCCTTTTCATCTCTTATGTTCCTCTTTCTATGCACGATCCTAGTGGCTACATTGCAACTACAAGTTGTAATTGAAAAGAAAACCTAACTAGGTCTTAGTATGCAATAATAAAAAGGTTATACTTTGGTGGGCGACCTTCAAAATCTGGAAAGGCGAGGACCCTTAGCAAACATGATAGTTATCTTGGTCAAGAAATGACATGTTCAGGGAATTGTGTTCAGCCATAAGGATGTTCAACTTAAGCAAGATGCCAAAGCTTGAATGGAAGGTCGAGACAATTCAACTCAGATCCAATCTAAAGCAGCGTTTGAAGAAATGGATCACAGAAATCTGGCAAAAGAGCAGACAATGAGGAAAACAATCATATGGCATGTGGCAGATGAATGAATCAGTTACCCACATAAGCCAGCATTAATATCCAAACATAGGAGGAAAAAGGAGGATGACATTTGGCAGTAAAAGGGTTGCAACGCAGATTTCGTTTTCCTTTACAATCGAAGAATGAATGGTTAATTAAGTTGGCCTAGAGTTAAAAGCAACCAATCAATGACTGACATAGGGCAGCAGCTTAACAAGTCGAGAAATTAGTATTACTAAATGATATTTGAACTTCTGATTGATTTCACGATGTGAATCAAATTGCTAAAGAATCTGTGTGCATAAAAAGATTTACAACTTGGGAAACCACTTCCATAGAGGAACCATTTTTCCGGGGACATCTAAGTTGTTGATCACCAGATCTGTTGTCCATGTACATAAGTTTTGGAACCATTAATTTATTGCAATTACAAGCATGTCTCCAACTGCGTCTGTAATACTCTTAAAGACATTCAGAATTTCCACAGAGCTAGTGTTAGCAGTTGAAGTCAGAAATCTTGACAAGTTTGTCACTGATGTATCTGGATCAATGTTGATAACATCGCCAAGTTTTCGGCAATGTGCCAAAAAATCATAATTTTTTCAGCCAGCCAATTTTTTGGCCAGAAAATATTACATTTTTTCATGAAACAAAACATTGTGATGTTTGCAGAAAACTGCCATGGGGGCCGGGAGCGACATTTTCAAAAGTTCCGTGATTTTGGGAGCGAATTTTATATAATATATATTTTGATACATATATGTCAACAAAAGCATGTAGAATGATGAATTCGTGATAAAAAACATAAAAACATGGATTAAACCATATAACATCATTCATTTAGTAGTTATAATCTTCATCAACCACAGGTCCACAAATTACAGGTTCTCATTTATATAGCACATAAGGGTGCACATAACCAAAATAGCATCGAGTGCAGTCCATCTCTGAACTGAAAATACACCAACAAATAGGCTCTAGATGACCTCTAGCATCCAAAAAAATCATGCTACAACAAATACCTACATATCATCAAAATCATTGCCTATCTTGGGATCTTTGTCATTAATATCACCCTCTAAGCATTAACACAATAGGAAAAATGTAGCATGTCAAGTCAAGATTTTGTTTAAGTGATGGGTACATTTTTAATAGAGTCATGAATCATGATAGGGGAGTTCAACAACCAATGTCACTAACATCAAGGTAAATAGAGGCCTTGGTGCTCTTGATTAAATACGAATTCCATATCCTGGTACATAACAAAATCCAATGGAAACATTGCAATCCCCCCAATCCTAAAACCTGAAAAACTGATAAGTCTATTGGATTTAAGTGAGATCTGCAATTCTACTTTCTCCATATGAAATCCAATAAGGTCCGAACCACTCTCAAACATCCCAAGTCATTTCATGGTACCGATGTGCTCCCACTCGAAGCACATTTTGAGAGTGGATTTGAAGGTGGGAGGGGCCGGGGGGGGAATGCTCCCCCGCAGCCCTAGTCGAGCCGGCAGAACCCGTAAGGCTTTAAGCAATTTTATGCTTTCTTTTTTTTTTAATTTGTTTCTTAGCTGTTGGAGGACAGAGGATTTGTGGTCATCATCACTCATTGTGGAGATAGAGAAACAACCATCATCTTCACCATCAAGCATTTTTTAGTGGAGCAAGGTTTCAATTTCATTTGTCAACTAGTGTTGAATAGTCTATTTGTATGTATTTATTCGAGTACCACCATGTTAATTCTATGTTTTTCATAGATTTATGCCTCTTCGTTTGGCTACAGTTTGCTTCTTTTTTTGTTATTTTGCCATTATTTTCATGTCCATAAAACAATCTAAGGTTTTTTTTTGATAGAATAGCAATTTTGCATTTAAGTTTTTATCCACCCTCTTATTGTCATTTCTCATTGCTAATAATATAATCTAGAGCTCTGATTCTTTAAAGAAATAGGCTGTTACTTTTTTTTTCTAGTGGGGATTTAATGTCATTTTCTCGTGTTTTTCGTGCCTCAAGTTTGAATTTTGAAGCTGTCCATTTTCATGGCAAATATGCCAGACTTTGAAACCATTTTGGTAGGTATGGGCAACCAGAAGATGGGACAAACCAACGACAATTGAATTGCAAATTGTATGGGCAGCATATGATGGGAGAGATTAGCATGTTGAAATACCATTTGGCTAATATCCCCAAGCATGATGTTGGAATTTGTCTTCAAGCTAGCCTAGACATTATGAGAGTCGTGCATGATTCAATTCATGCAAAGGATAGAAGAAAGAAGAGGCAGCTGCAAACAACACCAAATGTGTAGTCCAAAGTTCATGGCTATCTACCATATTCACCTACTGAGAGTTCCTCGTCTTTTTTGTTCCTTGAACCAAAGTTGGATTATAACCTTCCATCGTGTCAATATTAGAGAAGTGAGAGAAGGTAGAAGCATATAGAGTTACAGTGAAGTGTCTTTTATTGAGTGACTTACCTTTCAGCATCACCAAAAACAATCCAATTTGGTCGTTGACGTGTGATGTCATTGTTGTTGTTGGCCTAGGGTATAAAAGTGCTACCTATGAGCAGTTGCGGGGACAGATTCTTCAAGCAGAAATAGCGTTACAGCGAAGTGCCTTTTATCAAGTGACTTACCTCTCAGCATCACGAAAAACAATCCATTTTGGCAGTCGATATGTGATGTCATTGTTGTTGTTAGCCCAGGGTATAAAAGTGCTATCTATGAGGAGTTGTGGGATTAATTCTTCAAGCAGAAAATAAGGACATCAACTCTACATTAGGGGAGTTGAAACAATCACGGGAGGTATTTCAATGCACATTGATGTCTGAAAGCTAAACAAATAGGAGGGTAGGACCCTTCTAAATTTCTTGGACATTGTTCTTGAAGTACCAAGTTTATCAAATCAGTGGATGTAGTGACACATGTAAAAGATGCAGCACTGATACGTGATTTGATGGATGGGTTCTTCCAGGAGACCAATTTGCATAATGTGGTGCAAATCATAGCAGATAATGCAGCTAATTATGTGGCTATTGGTAGGATGATTATGGAAAGGCACAGCTGATTTTTTTGGACTCCATGTGCCACAAATTGTATTGACTTGATGTTTGACGATATGGGGAACATTTTCTTCATCAAGGAGGTGATTGATCTAACTAGGAGCATCATCAAATTCATATATAACCATACTTTTATTTTTAGCCTCATGGCGAGATGCACCAAAAACAAGGAGTTGCAATGTCTTGCAATCACACATTTTGCCACCAACTTCATTACTCTCTAGTGTTTACTTCAATGTCAATTTGAGTTGAAACGAGTTTTTGTGATGAGAGACATGATTGTACATATAGCAAGAGAGAGGATGGGAGAGCCAATGTTAGATTGGTGTACACTGACTCCTTCCAGGAAGGAGTGGAAAAAGGGTGCTTCGTTAGCGAACCCTTAGTAAAGTTTATGAAATAGATTGGTAATGATAAGCCCACAATAGCCTATTTGTATGAGACCGTGGATAGGGGAAAAGAAACTATCAAGGCTTATTATGTGGGCAAGGGTACCCTTGAGTTTAGTAAATATACGATATTATGGGATTTGATTGATAATATGTGGATCAGGATGCTCCATCTAGCCATTCATGTAGCAGCACCTTTCCTTAACCCTGCATTTGCCTACAGATGCAACTTTGATTTTGATGGCAAGTTAATGAAAAGGCTCCAGACTTGTCTTCATAGGATAGTAATTGATATTGAGATTCACAAGTGACAACACAATTAATACAAAGATAAAGAGGTATCACAATGGTACTAGACTATCTGGGTTTGATTATGTTGTTCAAGAAAAGCATTAGAATTTAAAATTTCAAAATTTTAGAACTCAATTATGTGTTTTATTTGAAAGTTTGATTATGTTTTCTTATTTTCTATTTTCCACTGTGATGAAATGTAGTTTAGTTCTCTTTTCTTCTTATCTGTTATAGATGTTTAGTGGTGAAACAATGGTGCAAGGGCACCAAATTTACAAAAATTTGCCACCAGAATCCTTAGTCAAACCTGTAACACTTCTAAATGTGAGCACAATTGGAGTGTATTTGAAAAAATGTAATCCAAAAAACACAATTTAGGGATGGGTGGAGTGTCCACCCGAAATGTTGGACACAATCCTCGTACCATTTGTTGAAGAAAGTGTAACTAGGTTCAATCTTCATAAATGTACTTTTGATATTCGTATTTACTCAAGAAAAGAAATATTATTGTTGTTATATTTAACAATGAGTTTCTTGCTCATTGAAAGTAGTTTAGCACATGTCAAAGTGTTATAGGTAAGTCAAAGAGTCGAAAGAAAATGTTGAAGACTCTTAAGGGCATGTTACACCATGTATATATTTGTATATGAGTCAAAAATATCCCTCCAAGCAAAGTCAAGTCCTCTCCACGCAACGACATCTTCAAAGAAGCAAAAACGATGAAGAAAACTCAAGTCGGCCTACAGTCCTCAAGTTGGCCTCAAGTCGGCCTAAAAGAGGGACAGTCCTCTATATATAGAGGTTGTCGACTCCTCCAACAACAAGCCATCACATCTCTAAAATCAGCGAGAAAAAGAGCCGAGAAAAGAGTGAAGGAAAAGCGAGATAAGGAGCCTCTACTGTAGTGAAGAAGGAGGAGACATAACCGAAGTTGAAGGCACTGTTTTTAGGATGAATTGTAGTCACACATGCGAGGAAAGGAGGATTGTCTGCAGTCACTACAGCAGCCACATCACAGTTGCTCGTCTCTCATCGTTTGGACTAGAAACTTAGGCCTACAAGGCCTCCTACTTAAGCAAAGAAGACTCTCTCCCAAGAGAAGAAGAAAAGGATCAAATACACAAGGAAACCTCTCACACGTGTGAGAAACTAGGGCTGCTATACTGTCACATCAAGTCTGCAACCTCACATTAAGAAAAAGGCTCGATTGTTCAAGAGAAGGAAGGTGTATTCATTGGTAAAGGATCTCACTAAGGATCAAAGGTTGTAGTCTCTTCTAGAGCTAGTATACCAAGGACTATCAACAGTTGAAAGAAGAACAAGTGTTGGAAGAAGGAGGACGAAGTGCCGGGAAACAAGTGCAGGAAGACGGAAGGACTTGACATGTGCTTGGAGGATATTCTTGTCAAGGGTCTAGGGTTTGGCGTTGATCAATAATAAGCTTCAATAAGAGAAATTTACGAAAGGGTTTTCCTCTCTAAAAGGGTGAAGTTTTGCCCTGGCAGAGAGCCAACACCTTGTGTTCTTGTTCTTATGTTTTTGGTAGCAGTGTGATGAAGTAAACACATGAATTAATTAAGAAGATTAAGCTAACATGATAAATTGTAAAAGTGCTTCACAAATTGTTATCAAGTCTAGAAGAATCCTACTATACATAATTTCCCTTAATTATTCAACATGGTATCAATGCCAAGGTGACACATCAAGGAAAGGGCATCTCAAGAACACTCATAAGGTGACTCATCAAGGAAGAACATCTACAAGGTTGAAGCATCAAGCCAAGAAGTCTCAATCACATCAAGGACAATAAGATCTACCATCTATCATTCATCAAGGAAGACTACAAAGCAAGAAGAAAAGCCTTATATAAAGGCACCTACAAGAAGAGCAAATCAAAGAGGGACCTACATCAGGCTACACCATCTTCAAAAGGAAAAAGCACTACAAAGTCAAGTCATCAAGAAAATCTCATCATCAAGCAAGTCCATTTGGAGAAAGCAACTTGAAGAACATCAAGATCTAAGGAAGGCAAACCATCTAGTCTTCGAGAAGAAAGCAAGTCCACTACATCTCAAACTTTATCAAGTAAGTATATGTCCTCTCCTGAATATACATCAATGTCTTTTTGCAAGGAAAACAACAAATTGGGGGACCACTAACTTCGTTGCATGGAAGAAGAGGAGTGATTTACTTCTCAAAGAGAATGAACTTCTAGACCACATCAAAGGGAATATCACTATCCCTGCTAAGGAACAAACTCAAGCCTTAGCCAAGTACAATAAGGATGAGACAAGAGCTCAAAGGATTCTAATAGAATCCATCAAAGACTCTCTCATTCCTTATGTCTCTAAATTTGCAACCTCAAAAGAAATCTATGACAAGCTGATACAGCTATTCTCGGTAAGCACAGTTGGAGAAGTGATATCTCTACGAAATGATTTGTACAAGATGAAGATATCAAAGGAAGGAATAGCTCCATACTTCATGAAGATCTTCGAGATGAGGGATCAACTTCAAGAGCTAGGAGAAGTCATGTCTGACAGAGAAATGAAAACTGTAGTACTCAATGCTCTACCTGAGGATTGGGGAAACTTCACATCAAGCATATATGCCAAGAAGGAAGCTACTCCACTAAGTGAACTATGGTCTCTATGCAAGATAGAGGAAACTAGACTCAAAGCAAAAGATGATGTGGGATCAAAGGAGCAAGCATTTGCAACCATGGCCAAGAGAAAGGGAAAATTTGGCAAATTTGGTCCACGAAGAACAAGCAATAGAGATATGTCCAAAGTCCAATGCTTTGGATGCCAAGAATATGGACACTACAAAAGGGATTGTCCTAAATTTAAAAAGGACAACAACAAAAAAATAAAAAGGGAAGAAGCTCATGTAACTCAAGAAGTGAAAGAAGAAGACAAGAAGCAGAAGAAGGAAGATCCTCCAAATCTCTACTATGACTAAGTCAACCTCTTTACTTAAAGCCTTCTTTCAAAGTTTTTAGTATAGGAGCATGTAGAAATAGAATAGAATGCATGGTTAAATATATCTTCTAGAATATAGGAGCATGGTAGATATAGCTCAAGATATTCATGTAGAAGGAGCATACCTATTATAGGACCTCATCCACAATGAAAGAATAATTGATCATGATTAAAAATCTTAGAAGGCCTCCATCATCAAAAAGAAGAAACATTTGCAGGGTAAGGGTCTTCAAGATCCCCTGATAGAATCTTCAAAAGAAGGTTCATAAACAAGAGCAGATGTCTCATTGGCAAAACCATTCATGGGATTCAAGAAAAGGATGATATGCAGGCAAGAAAAGATGAAGCAAGAAAGACCACACCAAGGGCAATCAAATGAAGCCTAGGTTGCACGAAACAGGGAAACGGGTACGAGTTTCCGAAACGGGAAGCGATACGAAACGCGACCTCCCCAAATTTTGGAAACGGGGAAACGCGAATATATGAATATATATATATATATTGAAAATATTTAAATATATATATGTGTGTGTGTGTGTGAAATCATAAAGCATAAATGATACATTATAATTTAGTACACTTAAACATTAAGATTTAATTTACATCACAATTACTCATGAATGATCACATAAAGAAAAAAAATATCGGAATATCCAAAAGCAACCTCTATTATATATCCAAATCTCAAAATCAGCCTTTATTTATATTAATATATGAGGTTGCAAGTACAATAAAGACTATAAGGCTACAAGAGAGAGATCCAAATCAGGATTTTCTGCATCTACATCCCATTCTTTAGAAGGACCATTGTTGTATTGGGAGTCTCCTCCTACATAGTTGAACGACCTTAGTGCTCTTGATTAAATACACGTTTCATACCCTAGTACCCTACATGATCTTGATTATTGGGAGTTTCCCCTGCATAGAGGGCTTGGTTCTCTTGATTAAATACAAGTTCCAAACCCTAGTACATGATAAAATCCAATGGAAACATTGCAATCCCCCCAATCCTGAAATCCTGAAAAACACATAACTCTGCTGGATTTTGAGTGAGATCTAAAATTCTACTTTCTCCATATGAAATCCAATGAGGGCGAAACCACTCTCAAACATCCTGAGTCATTTCATGGTAATGTTAAAAATTTAAGTAAAAAGATGAAAATGAAAAATAAAGGAAAATATCATATCAACACTAGGGCAAAAATTCACTTTTATAACATTAGACACACATCTAGAAACAACTAGAAGTCACTAACATACCTTAAAATAAATTATTAAACCAAAAGAAACAAACAAAACAAAAACCACACAAATTAATGAGGAAACGTGGGTCGTACGGCCGTGAAACGCGTTTCCGGCCGTACTGGCCACGTTTCCGTTTCAAGAAACGCGTTTGGTATGGCCGGAAACGCGTTTCGCAGCCATAACAAACGCGTATCCGCGTTTCGTACCAGTTTCCGTACGGAAACGGACCTCTGTACCACGTTTCCTGCAACATAGAATGAAGCCAAGATGATCAAAGAAGAATCAAGATGAGGTATGTATGCATCAAAGTTAAGTCATGCCATCATATATATATTATTGAGTCATGGGAATAGTTCTATGGCATGATCAAGTATAAAAGGATCTCTTTCACCAATGACATGCTCAAAGGCATTACTACAATGCAATGAAGGTCAACATAAAGAAGTGCTCCCATAAGGAGTATAAGTTGGTTGACTAACCATCCAAGAAGAGGCAAATGAAGAAAGAGATCAAGCATGTGAAGAACACCATGGTCACAAAGAATCACTATCTGACAAGATCCATTAAAGACATCTCCTGAAACAAGGCATGATAACTCTAACAAAGGAAGAAAAAGATCAAAGGACCCTTGAAACCTATGAAGGCCTTGGAGATAGTAAGGTGCAAATAACTGATTCAACTCTACAAAGATGTCATGATGAAGAAGCCATCCAATGAAAGCACCATTTGATGTTGAAGCAATATCAGGATGAAGTCATGAAGGGCTATTGAATATTTTGAACAAGCAAGTAAAACTAAGCATCCATGTGATAAGTATTCTGAAGCATAGACAAGATGACAAAGGAGTAGCTAGATGACAAAAGGACCTGATATATATCAAGAAGGCCACTTTCCACGAAGGGAGCAATGACATGACTAACCAAGAAGGAAAGTGATTGATGGTCGGTGTCGTACCAAGAAGAAGTTCAAACAAAGACTTCATGACATTGAAGAAAAGAAGGAGATCAAGCAGCTGAAGGACCCATGAAAAAGAAGTTGCTAATGAATGGACTAGTCCCTAGTTAAGAGGGAGTTCTAACAGGTTCCCAAATACAAAGGAGCTTGGGCAAGTTCCTTGTCAGAGGAAACTTGGGCATGTCCTCCTCAATTAAGAGGAAGAGATAGACACAACATTCTTGTCTTCACTTGGGAAGAAAGAATGGGAGGATTGGGTAATCATCTGGCATCTAATACTCTTTGAGGATGTGTAAGGCATCCAAGACAAGAGTAGGCAAGAGGACCGATATTCTTTGAGGGTTGGAAACCCAAGACAAGAATAGTCCTAGAAGGTCATACTCAGTGAACACTTGGGTGGGTATGTACCTTGAGAGATAATGACTAAGGTGTCTATAAGTCATTGGTCTCCCCAACATTGTGCTCTGATCTTATGAGAGATAGAGCTATTAGTCAAGGCCTTGCTATGAACAATGTTGGTTACTATGATGCTATAACAGATGGATTTCCAATCCAGTTTCTCTTATGTAAATTCTTCAAGATTGAAAAATAGCCAAACACCTTGTAACGATCTATGAATACCTCCCTAGTTAAGAGGTAGTGTTGAAGAAAGTGTAACCAAGTTCGGTGTTCGTAAATGTACTTTTGATATTTGTATTTATTCAAGAAAAGAAATATTATTTTTGTTATATTTATCAATGATTTTCTTGCTCATTGAAGTAGGTCTAGCACATGTCAAAGTGCTATAGGTAAGTGAAAGAGTCAAAAGAAAATATTGAAGACCCTTAAGGGCATGTTACACCATGTATATATTTGTATAAGAGTCAAAAGATATCCCTCCAAGCAAAGTCAAGTCCTCTCCATGCAACGAAATCTTCGAGAAGCAAAAACGATGAAGAAAACTCAAGTCGGCCTAAAAGAGGGGCAGTACTCTATATATAGAGGTTGTCCACTCCTTCAACAACAAGCCATCAAATCTTTGAAATCAGTGAGAAAAAGAGACGAGAAAAGAGTGAAGGAAAAGCGAGATGAGGAGCCTCTAGTGCAGCGAAGAAGGAGGAGACATAACAGAAGTTGAAAGGACTGTTTTTAGGGTGAATTGCAGTCACATGTGCAAGGAAAGGAGGACTGTTTGAGGTCACTACAGCAGCCACATCACAGTTGCTCATCTCTCATTGTTTGGGCTAGAAACTTAGGCCTACAAGGCCTCCTACTTAAGCGAAGAAGACTCTCTCAAGAAAAGAAGAAAAGGATCAAATACACAAGGAAACCTCTCACACATGCGAAAAACTAGGGCTGCAATACTGTCACATCAAGTCAGCAACCTCACATCAAGAAAAAGGCTCGGTTGGTCAAGAGAAGGAAGGTGTCTTCATGGGTAAAGGATTTCACGAAGGATCAAAGGTTGTAGTCTCTTCTAGAGCCAGTATACCAAGGACTATTAACAGTTGAAAGAAGAACGAAGTGTCAGAAGGAGGACGAAGTGTCGGGAAACAAGTGCAGGAAGAAGGAAGGACTTGACTTATGCTTGGAGGATATTCTTGTCAAGGGCCTAGGGTTTGGCATTGATCAATAAGAAGCTTCAATAAGAGAAATTTACGAAAGGGTTTTCCTCTCTAAGAGAGATAGGTTTTGCCCTGGCAGAGAGCCAACATCTTGTGTTCTTGTTCTTATGTTTTTTGGTAGCAGTGTGATGAAGTAAACACACATGCATTAATAAGAAGAGAAGAAGATTAAGCTAACAAGATAAATTGTAAAAGTGCTTCACAAATTGTTATCAAGTCTAGAAGAATCCTACTATACATAATTGCCCTTGATTATTCAACACCATTCACATAGTAAAAACCTCCAGAAATAGAATGACTTTGTTGAAGTTTTAAGTTCTATGCTATTGTATTTTTTGGATTGTATTTTTTCAAATACACTCCAATTGTGCTCACATCCGAAAGTGTGGGTGGAGTGTCCACCCAATATGTTGGTCGTAATCCTCATACCATTCACACAGTAAAAACCTCCAGAAATAGAATTATTATGATTATGGACTATGGAAGCCTACATACTCACAAAGCAATTATATTTATTGTAATTTATAACCCTCTATTATACTATGACCCTCGAGACACATTAAATTTTGTATGACACTCTTATAGGTTGGAGTTCTCATGTCTCAATCATTGGGTGCATGTCCATTACAATCTCCAATTATGGATGAGGAAAATGGAGAGAACACCAAATTTGGATGCCATTTCCTTTGACAATATTGATGCATTGTCCAAGTGGAGGGTGGAGTTTGAGGTGCCAAACATTGAGGAGGCAAACAATAGCAAAAGAAGCAAGAGGAGGAGGAGGAGGAGAATGTGCTAGCATCAACACAACCTTCTACATAGATTGATGAACATGGTTCTACACCCATTACTCACCATAAAACATTTGGTGTGGGGCAAAGGCCTTCTCCTATTAGGAGCAGCCTTGGCAAAAATCCCATGACCTTTTACCATAAAATAGGGAGAGCGCATTAATAGTAGATAATTATCTGCTAGTTTTGTTTCTTTTGTCATTTGTTAATTTAAACTCTCATCAACCCTGATCTAATTTTGTTGGAAATATGGTAGCCATGGTCGGTATTTTCTATTGGAAATTGTAACTAGGTTCAGTCTTGATTTATTTGTCATAAAGAAAATTTGAATTGTATTATGTCCCATTTGGACAATTAAAATAAAAGAAAATTTAAATTTTATAAGTGATATTTGTCCTCCAAATTGCCAAGTCGGCCATCCTAGGAGACAGGTCGGTCAGCCCTATGAGGCACCCTTTCAGTCATGGGAAACAACTATATATATGCCAGCATGCTCATCCATTTGGGAAGAAGTTTGTGGATAATCTGAGGAAAAGGATTTGGATCTGTATGAAGTAATTTGAGGCATATAACTATGGAGCAGAACGAGCTATTAAAAGACATTCTTCTGTTGATGATTTGTGCTTTCCTGTGGCAAGAGTTTTGTGATTTTTGGACCCCCTGCAGTACAGCTATGTAATTTTCAGACCCTCTGTGGTGTCATCCTGTAATTTTTGGATCCTCTGAGATGCAGCTCTGTGATGATTTTGAAATTTGGACCCTATATGGTACTGCTCTGTGATGATTTTTGGGTCTCCTGTGGACAGACCTATGGACAATAGTTATGATTGAAGATAGATGTGGCAGTTTTCATGATGTCTAGATGGAGGGTTGGCTTGGCATTTGGGGACATTGATTTGACTTGGATTTCTCTTGACTCTATAAGGAAAGGATTGATGGGTTTCCGCCTTGGTGGTGCTGTGCCCTGGCCTCTGGCCCTAATCCCTTGTGTTCTTTGTGTCTTGTGCACTATGATCTTAATGCTTGGTAATTACTCGATGGAGAAGATTAGCTAACTAAGAAAGAAGAACTAATAATAATGCTCACAAGTAATTATCATATTAAAGAATTCAATTATTACTGGAATTCTAACATGGTTTCAGAGCTAGGGCAAGAGCAAGAGCACCATTATAGAGGCCATAGATCATAAGGTATTCAAGTTCTGAAGATGATCTCCATAAAGGTCTGATGCTATGCGAATTATGTGACTCTATAGCAAGTTTTGAGAAGAGAGTATCTCTTTGTGACTGGAAAAAGTACAGACCTGAGTTCTCCTATAATAATCAAGGTCAAGTTCTCTCTAATCCGAACCCTCTGAGATATGAGAAGCAAGTGGAAATTTGATCTTGAGATCCGAATTAAACCTCTGTGAAGAATTCAAAAGATTGTTGATACTGAAGTATATCGGAGCTCCCCGATGACCTAGTCCAAGGCTTAATTCAATTTCTGGCCAAGCTTTGGATTTTGTGAAAATTCTGGAGTGACCTTTATCTACTATGACATCTTTCCGAGTTAATGAAGATTCTATGCAGATATATATGCCAAGAATATTCCTCGGTAAAAAAACCTACAACTAAAGGTCCGAAATTGGTTACTATGTTGGTAACAATGCATAATAGGTTGAGACCTAGTTATGCTTCCAAAATAGTATAGAGAATTTGCTGACTGAAGATTTGACTAGACCGAAGTCTAGTATACTACTAAGTAACCTCTGTTGAGTATATAAAGAACCTAGATTCCTAAAGTATTTTCTTTATGAAAAAGATTCAAGATTTTATTATGTGACAGATGGTGCAAAATTGAAGGTTTCATATTATGTGACAATGCAAACCCTAAAGGCACAATGAATGTGAGAAACTGCAGCACGTTACTACTCAGAATATAGAAAGGTTTGCTGCCCATTATGGTCTAAAGCTGATCATGTTACAATAAATAAATAAAAACAGACCTGTGACTTTTGAAAGATCATCTTGCTATGACTTTATACGTTCAGCCAGGCAGAAGAATGTTGCTAGCAACCTGAAATAATTTTTTGTGATTCATTGGCTAAAAGTTTGAAGGCAACTCTGGTGGAAGAAGATGGCATACATCTGCTGAAGTAAAGGACTGTAAGTATAGACTGAAGTTGATCAGGTATGTATCTTGTTGTTTTCTCTTTGTTCAAGATCTAGGCCAAAATATGTGTTAAGGTTTCCTTGCTAACATGTACGTTCTTAAGAAGCTTTAATTAAATTGCTGGAGAGTGGTTGAAGTATGAAGGTCTGTAAGGATATATTGACTAGATAAGAGTATTCTCTCTTGTGAATTAAAATCATTGGTGAAGATCCTTGGAAAGCATATAGTTAGCAATTGTGTAATTTGTAACTAACATACGCATTCTTGTAGAACTTGCAATTTTTAGATTGGCAGGTTCTGGGGGTCTGGAGATTGACCCTTGCAAGGTATGATTAAGGAAGCTTTCATTATTGTTGAAAGAAGTCCCAAATCTTGGGAATGGCAGATGGAAAAAATGATCATGTAGCTCAAGTTTAAGAGGGAGCTGATTTTTCTTGAGAGATGAAGCTGACAAAATGGATGCATGAAGTCCATGGATTACGTAAGGGCTGATCATAAGTATTCTGTGCCTTTCCTCCTTGATTGATGGTTTTGGTTAGTTTTCTATCTATATGATCTTTGTCTCTTTCATGTCAATGAGATTGCTAGGCCTACCTAGGGTTTAGCAGCAAAAGACTAACATGGAAGAGTGTTGCATATTCAGAAGACTTTCTAGGTCTTATAGAAGACCTAACAATTGAAGGAATTGGCAGTTTAATGATTGCATTTATTGTGCCCTAAGAACTGTCAATTTGAAGTGGCAAAGGAACAGTCAGTGGGCTGCCTATATAAGCCTTAAGGACTATGATTTGATATGTTATCATATTGTTGTGAGGGCCATCTTATGTGTGCCCTCAAGTACAATACTAGACATGCCAAATCAGAGTTGAGTAGGTTGGTTATTAAGCCCTAGATTTGTAGACTGTGCAAGAGATGGTTTGATGTCCTTGTTCAATCAAGTCTACGACAAGTGGGCAAATCTGGAGGATGAGAAGCAGTGCAGGATGCAGTGCAGGACCCCGTGCTGAATGCAGTAAAGTAAAGACTGTTGAAGAATCTAGGGCAGTTAGGTTAATAAGATTCTTCTCACGATGATAACTATTTGTGAGGTACTTTTTACTTTTTCTTATTCGCACAATCTTCTCTTGTTATTATTGGAATGTGTTTTCTTACTTCATCAAATAGTTACCAAAACAAAAGTGACAAGAACACAAGATGTTGGCTTTCTGCCAGGGCCAAAACCTCTCACTCTTTGAGAGGAAAGCCCACACAAATTCTTCTTATAGAAATTCCAATTGATGAATACCAAAACCAAGACCCTTGACCTATGTTGCCATTCCCAGACCAAGACACAGCCATCCTTCTTCCTTGATTCTTCAATTTCTTAAAAACATGATCACTACAACATCCAAACATTGTGATATATCCCTGAACTTTGGCCTCATAGAATTGTGCATCATACCTTCATACTGTCACTAGCATGGAGTTGCACCATGTAACACCCAGCTGCATCATGTATCATTGATCATCATATCACTACTAAGCACAACAACTGGTATCACTGAGATCTAGCACCGAGCATCACTGAGTATCATCTTATTAGCACAGCACTGAGACTTTATCCAAACTGTACCACTGTGATATGTCCATCCGCATTACAGTGAATATATGTCGAGACAGTGAGGAAGATATCACTGTAATGTCACCCTATTGAAGAAAGTGTAACTAGGTTCGGTCTTCATAATGACATGATCTTTGTAAACAATGAAATGAAAGAGATAAAATTATTTTTGTATGCTTTGCTGCATGGGTTTCATGAGAAAGAAGTTTATTTGTTAGTGGCTCCCATTGAGAGGCTTACAATTTATTAATATGTCAAAGAGTCAAAGTTATGTATGAAGAAGCTCTTCTTGAACCTATGTATAATGTATACAAGTCTATAGAAATGTCTAACAGCCCTCCAATGACAAGCACAATCCTCTTGAAGAAGTCGGCCAGCAAAATGAATAAAATGCAGTCATGTCGGCTCAAATAAGATGACACATCTCTTCATTGGTTCATGTCAGCTAAATATGGAGGACAAACTACTATATATATTCAGCTAGGATCTGCGCAAAACAGAGGCACAGAAACTCGGATTCTTTGAATTCTTCAGATGGGTACAGGTCTAAAATCCGCATTACAGGAGGGCAGACAATCTCGGATGTCACAGTGAAGAAACTTTGGAAGTCTGTCTATGGTGCAGTATGCGGATACCTTGGTACAGTCTTGGTGATCACTGTACGTAGTGCAATCTTAATGACGAAGGTCTTGGCATACTAAAGACACAGTCATAGTCTCGGCATACATGTTAGAAGAAGGATCTCGGTAACACTCACTGTCTCAGCATATATATTAGATGCAGTCACAGTCTTAGTGGTCACCGTCTCATAGTCTTAGTGCATTTATGATGAAGAGGATCTCTGTGATCATTCAGACTCGCCATGCCTTCAAAACACAGTCATGATCCCAGTATAGTTGCAATCATGGTCTCATTGTGTTCTAATGAAGATCTCAATGTAGCAATGATCTCAGTGCAGCAAGGTGCAACAAAGATGTAATAGCAATCAAGATCTCAGTGGTGCAGTGGAGATGGCCTCAGTGTTGTAGCAATGATGATGATCTCAACAGTGAAAAAGAAGAGGATTGGTGTCTTGGTCTTGGAGTGGCTAAATAGATCAAGGGTCATGGTCTTGGTATTCGTCAATTGGAATCTCTATAAGACAAATTTTGTGGGGGTTTTCCTTTCAAAGAGTGAGAGGTTTTGGCCCTGGCAGAATGCCAATATCTTGTGTTCTTATCTCTTTTGATTTGGTAGCTATTTGATGAACTAAGAAGACACACTCTAATAATAACAAGTGAAGATTGTGCTCAGATGAAAAAGTTAAAAACACCTCACAAATAGTTATCATGACTAGAAGAATCTCTTTAACTCTAATTGTTGCCCTAGATTCTTCAACACACCCAAAACTAGTCTGCACTGTGATCACTGTGGTAACCGGACTCCTTGTTGTCTTGATCACTGAGAAGCTCAGAAAATATGCCGAGAAGATTGTTGTTGATGATCCGCACCATGTTTCTGTTGTACCCATCCAAAACCTCAAAGATATATCGAACTATCACTATGGAAATGCGAGGGGTATAGGTTCCTATATATCGTTGTTTGCCCCTACATTTGAGCCGACATGATAATTTGAAAGGGTATGTCTACATATGTGAGCCAACTTGTCATTTGTATACATTCTGACGCCGATATCAAGAAGAGGATCACTGTTCCTATCTATTGGAGGGCTTCTAGTCAACTTGTAGACCAAGATACATTCTATATATGCCCAAGAAGGGTCATACATGACATTGACTTTAAAAACAAAAATCCCTTGCTCATGAAACCCATGAAGCAAGCCAATAATAAATTATTTTCTTCATTACATCATTTACAAAAATCACAATTACATGTCATTATGAAGACCGAACCTAGTTACATTTTACAACACTCCCTCTTAACTAGGGAGGTATTCATAATGGTACTTTGGTCATTCTCAATCTAAAGAATTTCTCATAAGAAGAATCAGATTGGTAATCCATCCATATAGCATCATAAGAACCAAGATGAGTTCCACAACAAGGCCTTGACTAACAACTCTATCTCTCATCAGATCAGAGCACAATGTTGGCGAAACCAATGACTATAGACACCTTCATCATTGTCTCTCAAGGTACATACCCACTCGAGTGTTCACTAAGTATGACCTTCTAGGACTATTCTTATCTTGAGTTCCCAACCCTCAAAGAATATCGGTCCTCTTGCCTTTCTTCCCAAGTGAAGACAAGAATGTTGTGTCTATCTCTCCCTCTCAACTAGGGAAGATATGCCAATTCCTGTAAAGGAATGTACCCAAGCTCCTTCTAACCAGGAACTTGCCCAAGCTCCCTCTTAATTAGGGACTTGTCAAAGCTCCCTCTTAACTAGGGACTCTCCTTTTCATTAGCAGCTTCTTCCTTGTGGGTCCTTTAGTTGCTTAATCAATTTCTTTCCTTCATGTCATGAAATTCAGTCGATCTTCTTCCTTGTAGGGCATTAGCCATCGATTACTTTCCTCCTTGGTTCATCATGTCATTCCTTTCGTCATGGAAAGTAGCCTTTTTGGTACATATCTAGAACCTTCTTCATATGGCTACTTCTTTCTCATCATGCTTCTTTCAGGAATTTCCATTCACCACATGAATGCTAGTTGTACTCGCGCTTACAACTCTTGTTCCAGTATCCCCGCATGAACTCATCCAGATATTATTCAAGAAATCAAAACATAACATTAAATCAAATAGTACCTTACGAGATGGCTCTTCATCATGACATCTTCCTGTAGGTATCAGTATCTTGCATACATGTTGACACATCTCCCAAAGATATTCATTGTCAAGGGTCTCCATCTTTTTCAGACTCTCATTAGAGTCTTCATATCTTTATGGGAGATTTCCTAGTCAAATCTTCTTGGTCTTTTGGATGTTGATCGCCTTTATCATGGTTGCATATCCCACGATCTCTTCCTCTTACACATTCCATTCAAGGAGCTTTCAATCAGAGTTCCTTAATTGTAGTCAACCACCTCATACTTCATATGAGGATATATTATGTTGATTTCATCTAGTGTGACTTATGCCTTGTTGCATCCTTTCAAAGGAGGAGATCCTTTTCCCTTGATCATGCTTCTCAAGATAGAAGTGTGATCCATGTTACCTGCAACCATACGACATGACATTATAATATTAAATACAAGCAGACATACCTCATTTTACCTTTAGGTCATCTAGGCTTCTTCCAGCTGCTTCCTTGATTGAAAAGGTCTTCAACCCCTTGATCTGCTTCATTTCTCATGTCATCGTACCATCCTCCCATGAATTTCATAAGTTGGAGTTCCTGATAAAACACTTACTTCCACTCTAGATCTATGAATCCTCTGATGACGATTCCATCAAAGAATCTTGAGGATCTCGCATATTTTTATTTAGCAGATGTTTCCCTTTTGACTAATGTATGATGAGACATGTCCTAGATGACTTTTTCCTTTGATACATCAATGAGGCCACCAAGAGATGTTGATTTTGGGTATAGCATCGGATGTGCTCTAGCTCTGAAATTTTGTGGAGGAGCTAGAACACATGAGATCTCCAAGACCCAGAAATCGTTTGGAGAAATTCCACCCGGATGAGGAGTTATTAAAATAATTAATATTTTTAATGGGGTTCCTAAGTCTAAAAATAAAAATATTAATGGGTATTAATAAGAATATGGTTGAGAAACTTCTAAGTGATGAGGATCAAGTTTGTTTTAATCTTAGCCGTTGATTAGGGACTTAATCTCGGCCGTTGATTCATCAAGAGGAAAAGTATAAGAGGAGGCTTGAGGGTCAGCTGGAGATACACCAAGAGGTCAAAGAGTTCAATTTTTCTGGGGTGTGGTTTGCTGAGAAAGTCGAGCTAAGTGATTTTAGTCGTAGTGAGAGGGGCAGTTCAGCAGAGGGACTTCAGTACAAGGTCAAGGATACATAGCAGAGAGGCAAAGCAGCAGTAGGAGAGACAGCGCAGCTCCAGAGAGGGTGACATGGAAGCTAGAGGGGCTGACGCAGTCCCTGGTGACATGGAAGCTAAGTGATCTGAGTCGTAGTGAGAGGGGCAGTTCGGCAGAGGGACTTCAGTACAAGGTCAAGGATACATAGCAGAGAGGCAAAGCAGCAGTAGGAGAGACAGCGCAGCTCCAGAGAGGGTGACATGGAAGCTAGAGGGGCTGACGCAGTCCCTTAGAGACAGCACTAGGGTTTTCTGTGGGGCAAAGAGAGCAGTAGTTTAGCATATCGACTTCTGAGCCAGGGAGGCTCACTAGGAGGGTGGCGCAGCTCCTAGAGGAGGTGATGCAGTTCCAGCGCAGAGCTTGGAGTAGTCATCGTTGCCCAACACTGGGTACAGCAATTGTCATCTGTGGGGTTTGATCATCCAATTGCTGGAATTACCAAAATATCCATCTCTGGATAGAGGTACTTCTGCTAGGTTTATTCTCTGTTAGGTGAGCCGGTTTTGGCACCCTAGTTGTATTCAGAAATTTGCTTAATAATACAAACCCTCTATATGTTGCACCGATTTTCCCGAATTGGGTTTTTTCGAAGACGATTGTCCGAAAATAATGGTGTCCCTTGTGTGATTGTCTCAGTTTACTTCAGTTCATGATTTGTATGTATGTCTAGGTTGCAATAGTGTTTTCATCGTTGTTTAAGTAATTAAATAACTTGCTAAATGTAAAGAACAAGTAGGAGATGATAAACCAATGATTGTCGTAGGATTTATGATGTGTAGATTCAGAAATTTTCACATGGTATCAGAGCATTGCAAATCATAGGAGACTGAAGACACCAGCCGAGAAGATCCAGAGAATTTGCGGCAGAAAAGCAGTTGTCCCAAGTGACAGCGTTGTTTCAGAGGCAGAGAAACAGTTGCAGGAGTGACGCAGAGCCAGTGGAGTGACACAGATCCAGAGAGGAGCCCACACAGTGACTGCACCATCTCTCTAGGCTAGCACAAAGCCTGAAAGGTTTGAATCAGCTAGTTATCAGGGCTGAGGAAGCAGAGCAAATTCGATTTGAGGAGCTAGTGGGACGCTAGTTCTGTTGGTGTAGAAAAGTGTCTGTGGAGACAACGCCGAGGTAGAGGGAGTCACTGCCTTGACAGATTTCTAGCCTAAGAAATCTAGATCCAGGTTGCAGCAGCGAAGGAGGATTGGAGAGGAAGTTTGGCAAGAGGATTATTGTGAAGGAAATCAAGACTCAGAGAGAGTCCAAAGGAGCTTGTTCCTTAGAGGATTTCTAGCGCCAAAGAAATCTAGATCCAATTCTTGCTAGATTGATAGCAGGAGAGGGAGAAGAGAACCAGACCTATTTTTTAGCAGAGATGGCAGTGAATGGGTTGAGGATCAGGACAAATTGGATGGAGCATCCAATTTTGTCGTCTGGAAAGCCAGGATCCTGGCAATCCTAGACAAACATCACATCAAGGATTATTCCTTAAAGGTAGTTGTTGAACCGATCGACGCTATCAGTTGAAGAAGTACGAGGAGGCCCAAGCTAAGGCCAAGTGCATGATCCTAGATGGGGTCAAAGATCATGTAGTACCACACATTGTTGAGAACACAACAAGGGAGATGTGGGAGGTGCTAACCACCTTGTATCAGGGATCTTCTGTCCAACGAAAGATGCTATTAGAAAATCAGGTGAGACACTACCAGATGCAGAAGAGAGAAGAGATCGATCCCTTCCTTCTCAGGTTGCAAGGGATTCACGACCAGATGACTTTCGTGGGATCTACACCATATCCTGAGTTCATGGTCAGGACTGACCTAAATGCAGTCATCGAGGACTAGGAGACTTTTTTCCAAAGTATCTTGGGCGGAGCATCTCTCCCCAGTTGGGAGGAGATGTGGGCAGCTCTTCGACAAGAAGAGCTCAGGAGGATGACCAAGACAGGGAGTAGCGGCAAGGGAGCCCGGGTCAAGAAGGAGGAGGAAGAGGATGCAGCTCTCACATCATCGGGATAGGAAGGGCAGCAGAAGAGAAAGAAGAAGGACATAACCAAGGTCAGATGCTTCAACTATGGGGAACTGGGACATTATGCCACTCAGTGCCCCTGGAAGAAGAGCAAGGGCTAAGCTTCTAACTCGAAGGCTGCTCCAGCGAAAGCTGACAAGGAAGGCGAGGATGACGATTGTGCCATGAGTGCTCATGCGCCTTTGGAGAAGAGGTGGGGCGACATGGAGTTGTAGTCGAGAGGACTACATGACGGGCAGGATCCTTGAAGTGCCCAAACTCTTGGATCACATACAGCTACAAGAGCCCTTGGAGACAATACAAAAATGACGGGTGTCAGTTGGTGCGAGGTGTGATGGAGCAACAATGGAAAAGCTAGAGTGCCAAAGTCTGAAGCAACGCAGTGGATGTTGTAGTCGTACGAGAGGCACAGAGCATATTGTAGCAGTAGAGGGTCAGCAAAGATTAGCAGCAAAGGTAGCTTCAGCATCACGAGGCATCCATATTGACCAGCATGTCAGTTTTAGGTGAATTTCAGTTACTTACTTCTCGGTAACTGAGTTGCAGTGCAGCAGTTAGCAGTGGCAGTGCTATGGGCAGCATGATGCAGCATTTTGAGAGGGAGTTGCAATACAGATGTAGCAGTGACA
>APFE030869920.1:56764-105761 GCA_000404065.3 Pinus taeda | reverse complement strand
TAAAATAATTAATATTTTTAATGGGGTTCCTAAGTCTAAACTTAGGAAAATAAAAATATTAATGGGTATTAATAAGAATATGGGTGAGAAAATTCTAAGTGACAAGAATCAAGTATGTTTTAATCTTAACCGTTGATTAGCGACTTAATCTTGGTCGTTGATTCATCAACAGGAAAAGTAAAAGAGAAGGCTTGAGGGTCAGTTGGAGATACACCAAGAGATCAAAGAGTTCGATTTTCTGGGACATGGTTTGTTGAGAAGGTCGAGCTAAGTGATCTAAGTCGCAGTGAGAGGGGAAGTTCGGCAGAGGGACTTCAGTCCAAGGCCGAGGATACATAGCAGAGAGGCAGAGAAGCAGCAGCAGGAGAGACAACGCAGCTCCAGAGAGGGTGATGCATAAGCTAGAGGGGCTGACGCAATCCCTTAGAGGCAGCACTGGGGTTTTCTGTGTGGCAGAGAGAGCAACAGTTCAGCATATCGACTTCTGAGCCAGGGAGGCTCACTAGGAGGGTGACGCAACTCCTAGAGGAGGTGACGCAGTTCCAGTGCAGAGCTTGGAGCAACCATTGTTGCCCAGCACTAGAAACAGCAATTCTCATTTGTGGGGTTTGATCATCCAATTGCTGGAATTGCCAAAATATCTATCTCCAGATAGAGGTACTTCTACCAGGTTTATTCTCTGTTCGGTGAGTCGGATTTGGCACCCTAGTTGTATTCAGAAATCTTCTTAATAATACAAACCCTCTATATGTTGCACCAGTTTTCCCGAATTGGGTTTTTCTAGGGACGATTGTCCAAAAATAACAGTGTCCCTTGTGTGATTGTCTCAGTTCATTTCAGTTCATGATCTGTATGTATGTGTAGGCTGCAATAGTGTTTTTATCGTTGTTTAAGTAATTAAATAGCCTGCTAGATGTAAAGAACAAGTACGAGATGATAAACTAGTGATTGCAATAGGATTTCTGATGTGTAGATTCAGAAATTTTCACAAGAGCTATATTGACTACCATAGATTTTGTTCCAATGGTCCTTCATATTTCCCTATGGTGATGTCACAAGCTCTTACTTCTAATGCTTCTCCTCCCTTGTTCTTTCTTCTTTCAGTTTCCTCCATTTCTTCGGTGAAATGGGCTTCTTCTCTATTCTTCTTGTTATTGTCCTTCTTAAGCTAAGGATGATCTTTCCTATAAAGTACATAACCTTCCATAGCATTGAATTTCAGCGATGCTCTTTTTCCCTTTTCTAAGTACCAGAATATTCCAAACTTCCTTTCCTTCCAGCAAATGTTTGAGTCCTCAACACTTTTTCCCTCAACTTGTCCTTTTCTATCTTGCATAGAAATCACAAGTTGAACTTATCCCATGAATTTTGTTACCCTCGTGATGATGTCATGAGTCTTTATTTCTAATGCTTCTAAGATGTCATACCGCATCTTATTGTAGACATAACCTATGCAAGATCTAGGAGCCAGTGAAAGAGACTATCTTAATGATTTCTTAGTCCTTACCATGGAATTATTTTCCTCAGCTCCTCCTATCCTTTCAATGATATGAAATTTCTTTTCTTGTAATGTTCATAATTCTTCTTCCAGCTTCTTTGATGTCTCCAATATTGTTTATGTGAAAGGACTTTAAGAGTTGCTTCCCATGAATTCAAAGGAGACCTTTTTCATTGATATGTTTCATGACTTCACTTATCTACGAGGACTATGATAGTCCTCCTTATTTCATGCAAAGACCTTCGGTCACCCAACCAGCTTATCGATTTCCTTGCAAAACGAAGTCATTTAACCAAAATTGATTAAAGAATGAAAAATACTTGTAATGTCAAGATGAAATCTTCACCTTGATCATGTTGAAAGTGGTTGAAGCAGATGCATTGATGCTTCCTCCGGATGAGATCCTTGTTGTAATGATAGGAAGCTTGCCTTCTTGCCCTCAAGATACTTCAACTTATACATATGATCCTTATGATTAACAAATTGTTGATATACTTGAGATGGCACTGTATTGCTATCACACAAGTGGACTATGGAACCTTGTAGCATTCTATTGAAGTTGCAGCATCGTGTATAACTATAGAGCATTGAGGTCACTTGCCATGATTATCATCTTATAGTACTGAGACCCATCACTTAGTATTACTATGGCTGTATCAACGAACACCTTCATTCTACATCGAGTACTGTCCATACAAACTATGACTAAGGTATAGTGAGACCTATTTCTGAGCACTATGTCATAGATGATCCGGTTCTATATGCCATCGAATATGTATCATCAAGCTCTGGGAATCCGAGTTGTCAAGACTGTTCTCTTTATAGAAAGGATTCAATCCGAGGTTGTGACTATCACTAGTATGTTGAGATCATGCCATTGTGAGATTATTGAGATTATTATGGTATGACATAGACCGAGACTGTGAGAGGCACCGAAACTACTGCCATGTACCCGAGTTCTGAGCACTGTGATCTAACATCGAGACCTCATCTTTGGACTGAGATTACTTAATCATCTTGTGATCTTCTATTGTGACACCGAGATTCCAATAACACCGAGACTATGGGTAGTTATAGACTGTTGTTGTAAACTGATTCTTCAATCTTTGATGTAGATCTTGATCCTTTTCTTTTGATAACCTTCAACTTGCTTTGATGCCCTTCTTAAAACTTGATCCTTGAATGTCTCTTTTATGCCCTGCCTTTGACTTCAGCACCTTAGCTCTGATACCATGTTGAGGAATCTCGGGCAATTAGGTTAATAAGATTCTTCTCACAATGATAACTATTTGTAAGGTACTTTTTACTTTTTCTTATTAGCACAATCTTCTCTTGGTATTATTAGAGCGTGTTTTCTTACTTCATCAAATAATTACCAAAACAAAAGAGACAAGAACACAAGATGTTGGCCTTTTTCCAGGGCCAAAACCTCTCAAAGAGTGAGAGGAAAACACGCACAAATCATTCTTATAGAGATTCCAATTGACAAATACCAAAACCAAGACCCTTGACCTATGTTGTCATTCCCAGACCAAGACACAATCGTCCTTCTTCCTTGATTCTTCAATTTCTTCAAAACATGATCACTACAACATCCAAACGTTGTGATATATCCTTGAACTTTGGCCTCACAAAATTGTGCATCATATCTTCATACTATCACTAGCACCAAGTTGCACCATGTAACACCTAGCTGCGTCATGTATCACTGATCATCATATCACTACTGAGCATAGCACCTGGTATCACTGAGATCTAGCACCGAGCATCACTAAGTATCATCTTATTAGCATAACACTGAGACTTTATTCAAAGTGCACCACTGTGATATGTCCATCCGCATTACAATGAATGTATGTCGAGACAGTGAGGAAGATATCATTGTAATGTCACTCCAAACTAGTCTGCACTATGATCACTGTGGTAACCAAACTCCTTGTTGTCTTGGCCAACGAGAACCTTAGAAAATATGTCGAGAAGATTGTTGTGGATGATCTGCACCTTATCTCTATTGTACCCATCCGAAATCTCAGAGATATATCGAACTATCATTGTGGAAATGCGAGGGGTATAGGCTCCTATATATAATTGTTTGCCGCTACATTTGAGCCAACATGATCATTTGAAAGGGTGTGTTGTCTCCATATGTGAGCCGACTTGTCATTTGTATACATTCTGATGCCAACATCAAGTGGATGATTGTTCTTGTCTATTGGAGGGCTTCTAGTCAACTTGTAGGCCTAGATACATTCTCTATATGCCCAAGAAGGGTCATACATGACACTGACTTTAAAAACAAAAATCCCTTGCTCATGAAACCCATGAAGCTAGCCAATAATAAATTATTTTCTTCATTACATCATTTACAAAAATCACAATTACATGTCATTATGAAGACCGAACCTAGTTACATTTTACAACAAAGACCTCAAGTGATCATGAAAGAAGGAATCATGGTCTGTTAGGAGGCAAATTTGGAGCCTTAGTTCAGAAGTTGCAGCTGAGCAAACTCAATGATAAGGGGGCTAGTTGAGGAAGCCACAACAAATCTCCATGGAATAATAGGTAGCTGATTAAGGGAAGTATGAGTATTTCAAACACAAGTTGAGGCTTGTTGATGTACTCTCCCTATTTAAGAGGGAGCAAGTATGTATTTTTTCTCTCAGGTTGAGAGGGAGTAAGGTTGGACACATGGTTCTCCTTGTGACACGTAAGGTGATGGAATAGGATTGACATCCTAAGTCAAGTACATGGACATGGATAAGGAGAATGGTGGATTGGATAACCATCTTGGACAAACATTCTTGAGTCATGCACTGTGGTGGATTAGGACTGACATCCTAAGTCAAGTACATAGACTTGGATAAAGAATGGACCGGTGGACAAACATTTCCTTGAGGGAAGTAGTCTAGTGGAGGACATACATCGGGTATCCTAGGTGGATTATGTGCCTCGGAGAGGCAATATGGTGTCCTACGAAATGCCTCCCAGCATTGTGCTTTAATCTTGTGGAGACATAGAGTGTACCATTCAAGGCCTTGGAAGTGTGACAATGATGGCTACGATAATGTTGTCATCATTGATGCTTATCAATCTGGATCCCTTCTTATAGATGAGAATATCAAGATGAGTCATTATGAATACCTCCCTAGTTAAGAAGGAGTGTTAGAAATTGTAACTAGGTTATGTCTTCATAATTACATGAAGAAATGATTTATTTGTCATAAATAAAGATTGAATTGTATTATGTCCCATTTGGACAATTAAAAGAAAAGAAAATTTAAATTTTATAAGTGATATTTGTCCTCCAAATTGCCAAGTCAGCCCTCCTAGGGGACGGGTCGTCTTAGCCCTATGAGGCACCCTTTCAGTCATGGGAAACAACTATATATATGCCAGCGTGCTCATCCATTTGGGAAGAAGTGCGAGGATAATATAAGGAAAACAATTTGGATCTATGTGAAGTAATTTGACGCATGTACCTATGGAGTAGAACGAGCTACTAAAAGACATTCTTTTGTTGATGATTCGTGCTTTCCAGTGGCAAGAACTCTGTGATTTTCATACCCCCTACAGTACAACTCTATAATTTTCAGACCCTCTATGGTGCCATCCTGTAATTTTTGGATCCTCTAAGATGCAGCTCTGTGATGATTTTTGGACCCTCTGTGGTACTGCTTTGTGATGAGTTTTTGGCCTCCTGTGGACAGATCTATGGACAATAGTTATGACTGAACATAAATGTGGAAGTTTTCATGATGTTTGGATGCAAGTTTGGATTGGCATTTGAGGACATTGATTTGACTTGGATTTATCTTGACTCTATAAAGAAAGAAAGAGTTGAGATTAAATTGTCAAGTTACTAACGATAAGTCACTTAAATTAAGTAACTTACTTTTCTTAGGCCTTTCTTTCCTTAACATAAGAAAGAAGTTATAAATAGCTTGCATGTCATGAATGTCTCATGCAACTCTCATTCATGTCTCATGTCTCATGTCTCATACAGCCGTCATTCATACCCTCCATGTTGCATCCAAACTCTTCAACAGACAAAACAAGATCTTCCTGGCTAAGACACCAAGGTAAAAGACCTTCCATAGCTACAAAATTCAAAACTCCCTCCTAGCCAGGAAGGGATTCTCCACCACCCCCAGCTTATCCCTGTAAAACACAAACTTCCCCTTCACTAGAGGCTTGTTAAGAATATCTACAACATGTATGTACTGTAATCTCACGGCACCTCTCTAGACCATGTCTTTGATGAAGTGGTACCTAATCTCTATATGCTTGGACTTATCATGAAACACTAGATTCTCCAAAAGCTTGATGCAGTTTTGGATATCACAAAGTACCACAGTGAATCCCATCTCAAGATCAAATAAACCAGTGAGCATCTTACAAACCCAAATGGCCTCACAACTCACCAAAAACATTGCCATATACTCCACCTTTGTTGAGCCAAGTGCCACTAAGTGTTGCTTCGTACTAAGCCACAATATCATCGTTGACCCCAAGTTGAAACAACCATAAGTGGATTTCCTATCCACTGTGCTCCATGCTCAATCAAAATCTCTATACCCCTACAGTTGTACTCCACCAACTCTGACATACATCAGTCCAAAGTCTATTGGTACCACAAAGGCACCTCAACACATGCTTCACTACCACCCAACCTTGGCTCCACTGTAAACTGGCTAAGTGTGTTCACTGCAAAGCAAATATCTAGTGGCTAGCCTAGTGTTGACCAAATTTATCAAGGACTCAATATGTTTCCTGTATAAAGTGGGATCTACCAACTCACTCTCAGAAGCATCAACTTTCCTCAAGTTGGTAATCATAGGTGTAGACATAGGCCTGTAATCCTCCATCCTGAATCTCTCAAGATCTTGACTGCATACTTTCCTTGCCCAAGGAAGATCTCTCATGATTGTTGCCACACCTCCAATCCCAAAAAGTAGTGTATAAGCCCAATGTCCTTCATCTCAATCCCAGAAGCAAGGTCCTCCTTGCACATCCCAATGAGCCTCTCCAATCCTATCAACAATAAATTGTCCACATACAACACCAAGATAAGTGGATCATCCTCAACTAATAGATAGTACAAGTTGGAATCTACCTCACTCTTGGTGAAGCCCAAACTAAGAAAGTGCATACTACACATCAATGCTGAAGTACCATGTACAAAGAGCCAACTTCAGCCCGTAAAGGGCCTTCTTCAATTTGCATACATGGGACTCCCTACCATACGCCTCAAATCCCTAAGGTTGCTTAGTGTACACCTCCTTAATCACCCCACTGGAGAAGGTAGTCTTCACATATGTCTGATGTATTCTCCACCCCATCTTTGAGTCTATAGATATGACTACCCCAACAAATGCATATCTGGAAAAAGTGCAAAGGTCTCCTCATAGTGCACTCCCTCCTTTCGAGAGATCCTTTTGCCATGAACGTGGCCTTGTACTTCTCGACACTGCCATCTACTGCATGTTTGATCTTATAGATCCATCGAAAAATGACCACGGGGTTTCCCTCTAGTATTGACACTATGTCCCACACATTGTTCCTCATGATGGAATTGTACTCCTCTACCATGTCATTCCTCCATATCTATTAATTTGTTGCCTCCTCAAAGTAGAAGGCTCAAAATCACTAATGATGCTCATTAAGGCCATATAGCTAGAAAATCTCACTATTGGTCTATTCTATCTAAACATCCTAGTAGGAGCCTTCAAATGCTCCTCTGCATCTCTCACTGTTTGCTCAGCCCATCTCGGCCTCTTCTAGCTAGAGCTAAAAGGAACATCTTGCTCCTCCTAAATTGAAGATTGTGTCCATGTTGTTGGTGTTGTTGGATCTTCCTGAACCTCTAGAGGCTCTTGCTCCCTTTCCTCTACCACCACTGGTTCTATGTCATGAGACCTCCTAAAGGTCCTACCCTCCTCGAATCTGACATTCCAACTAAGAATGATTCTCCTCTATCCTAGAATGTAGACCCTATAGACATTTGAGACCTCATTGTAGCCCACAAAGATCCCTCTCTTAGAAGACGACTCTAGTTTAGTCCTCTTCTCTGAAGGAATATGGACAAAAACTGGACCACCAAATATACAAAGTTGGCTCACCTCCGGTCTCACTCATGTAAAATCCTCCTCAAGAGTCTTGTCCTCCACTACCCTGCAAGGACTCTTGTTCTGCAAGTAAACATTTGTATTTGAGGCCTCTAGCCACAAGAACATATGCAGGTCCTAATCATGGATACTTTCCTTCATTGCTCCAACTATGGTCCTATTATTCCTTTCCGCAACCTCACTTTGTTGAGAGTTGTAAGGCACTGTGAGTTCTCCCTTAATTCATGCCTCCCTGCAAAAACCTTTGAACTCATTGGAGGAAAGCTCACCCTTGTTATCTAATCTTAGCACCTTGATCTTCTTCCTAGTCTAGTTCTCCACAAGAACTTTGAACTCTTAGAACCAACTAAAGACCTCATCCTTGATCTTTAGGAAGTAGATCCAAGTCGTCCTAGAATAGTCATCTATGAAGGTCACAAAGTAGTTGAACCCCGTGATCAACTCTAATGACATACGACCACATACATTTGAATGCACCATGTCCAACACTCCCTTAAACATGGTCTCTTTGTGAGGAAAGGCTACCTCGCCAAGCGCACAACCATTACACACACCCTCCAAATTTACCCTAACCCCCAAAAAACTAGTAACCATCTCTCGCAACAGTTGTAAAGCCCTGCCGCGTGGATGTCCCATCCTCCAGTGCCAAAGCTCACTCTAGTTGTCACTATCATGCACCAGGGCCTTCACAAGCTATCCTCTCATTAAATATAGGTTACTCTCCTTGATCAATATCACACACCTCACACTGGGATATGCTCCTGTCACAATCAAAGAAACGTCATCTCCCATGAAGTTGACCTCAAGTCCCATGTCCACCATGGCCAAAATGGCGAATTAGTTCTTCTCCAACCCTAGTACATATAACACCTCCTTAATCTCCATAGGACTCCCTAAGTCCAGCTGGAACTGTATATTGCTAACAGCCTCCAATGCATATCTCGCATTATCTCTGAGCTCTACATGGAGATCTTGGTGCTTCCTAGTGAAGCTAGTAAAGAGGTCTCAAGATCCTATCATATGACAAGAAGCTCCACTGTCCACAAACTACACACCATGAGATATGGTGCCAGAAAAGCAAGAGACTAAGGCAAACTCCTTATCCAACTTGTTGAAAAGCTCATCCATTTGCGCTACTGCTATAGTAGAAGTTTTCCCTTTGGCCCGCTTCTTGTTTGGGCACTATCTAACACAGTGACTGAGCTTGTGACATGCAAAGCACCTGACTTTGCTCATGTTCTTCTCCTTCTTACCCTATGAAGATCCACCTACACCTTGGTTCTATTTGGTTCTTCACTTGCCCTTCTTTGCTTTCCCAACAAGAGCAAGATCCACCTCATCTTCTCCCTTGTGTTGTCCACCAGAAATAGAACTTCCCCAAATCTCCTTTTGGGTAAATTTGTCTCATAACTGGTTCCAATCTAGAAGTCAATGTCTCACAAAGACCCCCTCCACAAAGGTGGTCCATTGCTTAGCACACCCCTTCAAAGCTACTTTTACAAGCTCTGAAGCAACCACGACAATTAGCTCATCACAAGCCCGCAAAATCCTTGTGAGATACGAGGTCACAGTCTCAGATTTGTTCATGCAAATACTGTTGAGAATCTCTCGCAGCACCATCTTCTTGTTCTCATTAGTACACTATTATAGACCAGTCAAGACGATCCACCTCTTATATGCAGTATTCTTCCCTATGTGAGGGATCACATGATCCTACATACTATCCAAAATAATTCCCCTTACTTTCACATCCTTCAGCTTGTGATCAGTTGCTTATGCAGGGTCAATGGGAACCTGGATTTATGTGCTTGCAAATTCCCACAAGCCATTCACCTTTAGAACAATGGAGATCTGCCTTCCATGGGTTGAAATTACCGGCCTCCTCCAACCTGTCTTCATACCTCAAACCTATTGATGCCATACTAACCAAATCAACTTGGCCACAAAAAACAGTAAATGATTTTAAATCTATTATCCCAAAAAATCTTTTACCATCATATATGTGATCTCTCCTGTCAGAGTTTTAGAGCTCTAATACCATGTTTAATTTGAAATCTTATCAGCCCTGATTAATTTTGTTGGACACCTAATCCATTAGGGTTGGCATGGAGGATTGTTGATAGTCATAGAAGTCCATGAGACCTCTTGGAAGATGAAAACCAAGGGTCACAATTTATATTAATATGTGTACCATTTGAGTAATAAGGTATCACATGATGTATCTAAATTGGTCTATTATTTTTGTGTGTTCAACGGTGGTATCAGAGCTACCACAAGTTTGTGCCACAACTTGTGGCCTTATTTCCTCAACCTGGGCATTATTCTTTACCAATCAAACTCTCTCTACCATCTCCTCAGAAATGCCTCTGGCCTCTCTGTGCATCAGGTCTGCCACTATGGCCAAACTCTGCTTGTTGGGCACTTGATTATATTAGGAGGGCTCATTCATATTCCTCAACCTGGGCATTATTCTTTACCAATCAAACTCTCTACCATCTGCTCAGAAATGTCCCCGGCCTCTTTGTGCATCAGATCTGCTACTATGGCCAAACTCTGCTTGTTGGGCGCTTTATTATATTAGGAGGGCTCATTCATATTCCCCACTAGCTATAATGTTCTAGTTTCCACTCTGCGAGTTCTCTACCACTTTGTGACCTTCTGCAACTTGAGAGAGCGCTTGACCTCTGCACACCTAACATGGTATCAGATCTAACATTCTGAAATCTCAGATTCCTGTTAATATCATTGTTGGGCACCTTGATTTCTTCGACTTGAATCCACTACATGCGATTGATTCCAAAATCGTGAGGGTTTTAATTCTCAAAATGGTTCCATTGCATTGTTCTGACCCCAATTCCTTCTAATTCTCAAATCTTCCTTCATTTCGTTTTGTATTCCAATTAGGTTGATTGGGGACGGGGACCTCAACGAAGGAAAGGAAAATGCCTGACAGCATGCCTCTATGATTCAGACAGATAGATAATATGAGAACTTAGAAGTTGCCTTGAGTTGGTGTATGTAATTGGTGTTTTATGCTTGTGGGTAGTGGTACATGCATAGTAGCCACTTGGGATATTTGGCACCCTTACTAGTTATTTTGTGTTTCTTGGTTTGTTGATCTTAGTTTTGCATTTTAAGTTCAGAAGTATGCACAGGACAAAGATGCTTTCTTTGTTGACTATGTGGAAGCTCACCTGAAATTTTATGAACTTGGGTCTGCTGATGCATAGATTCATACCTGACAGAGAGAATTCCTTGCAAGATAGTTTCATTTTGTATTTGATCTAATCTTTTTGATTATATGATCAAATAGAACTTAGTATTTTGTCTGTTTGTGACGATATTTTCCTATGCAGATCAGTTCGACTACATTTTAATGTCCGTTGGAACTCTGGAAGCTGAGGCATATGGTGCAGCATTGGTGGTCTATTTGCACTTCATAAATTTGCTCAGTTTGCACAGTTCACTCTGTTCACAAGAGGAATTATTTCATGAGTTTACAAAACATGCTTTTTGTTGCTGGGTGGATTGAGATCTCACGTTGGATTCTTACTAGAGGGAAGACGCATATGTGCCCTGCTTTCAAGGTATGATAATTAATGTTAGATCTCCCTAACAAAGTGATTTTATTGAAAGATTGAGGTCCAAGATCTGACAATAATATATATGCTTCATATATTTTTTAAATCGGGATTCTAATGTGTTTAATATTGCAAGCTCCATGCGTCGTATCATCATTGAATGGGAAGGTTAGTCCATTCAATTGAACTGTAAAGTTTGCAGAAGTGGGGCATTGCAGTGGCACTTATTTCTTCTGAATAGCGGTTTAGGTTTTGGTAACCAAGGCTTCTTACTTCCTTTATTTTATTTGTCAACTTGGCTACAAATTTCTAATATACTCATAGTGGGAGAATGGAAGTTCTCTTTTATCTAGCATTGGGAACTTTATATCTTTTGTATGTTTACGGGTGCATTTTCAGTTGAAGCTGACACATTTGATTTGTTGAGCTTGAGTTGTTAAAATGATGTTAAAATTGGCAACTAGGGCCGAATTCCACCTTGGATCATCTCATTTGTCAGAGATGATGATTGCACTAAATTCCACTCTTCGAGAGGACCAAAATCAACCTAAATATCATCAATTTTGGATAAGGAAAAACATGTTTTTTGAATTTATGAAATTCCCATGAGTAACTCATCAAGGTCGGCTTGGGGTTAACTAACCAAGTTAAACCCTTCTCCAACTCCTATAAAAGGAAGGGCACTTCAACCTCATTAGACATATCTTAGAGACATCAAAAGGCTTCTAAGGTAACCAAGTTCTTGGAGGAGGACACAGTGTTTGTTGTTTTAGGTCTCTCTTCTCAGGTAGGGCCGAGATTTTCCAGAAGGGCAGCCGCAGACTTTGAGGGAATTTCTGGAATGTTCGTGTGGGTAACATCTGTCCTTGCAAGATCAAATTGTAGAACAGAAAGGCTGTCCGTATTCATTGTACTACTCCTGGGTTAGTTTTGGACGTTTTGATAAAGATTTTCAGACTGCTCTTCAGAACTACCACTCTAGGGCAGTTGCAGGTCTGCACCTTCTCAATAAAGGGGACCGAGACTCCTATCATAGGCCCAGATCAGCCCTAATGGCCAGCGAGGGTCTTCTTCATGCTTGCCAGTAAAAGCCGCAGTAGAAAAGAGGGTCTTTGGATCAAATGAATGAAGTCACAGTGGACAGTAAGCAGCCCTAACCAGATTACAGTTGACTGAATATTGATATTACAGTTTGAGTCCTACACTTGTTTAAGATATTGAATCTTCAAATTGTCAAAGTCATTTTGACCTTGGATTATTGTACTCTCTCTCTTTGTTGAACATTCAATATTAATAATAAGAAGAATTGATATAGGGTTTTCCCCATCTTGGGGTTTTTCCCTGGCTTGAGCCATATCCTTGTGTATTCTTGTCTTGGCTTGTCTTCTGCATGTTTGTAATATTCCAAACTAGATATTTTGCCAAATTTACAGAAATTTAACTCAACCCAATTTCACCATAAAATTTCCATTCAATTTACAGAAAATCGCCATGTAAAATATAAAAAAGAAATGCATGCAATTCAATCATACAATGAGTAGAAATAATCTCAGCTTTTATTATAATATATAAATTGGGGTTTTACATACTGAAATAACAAAATCATTGATATAGTTGAGATAGAACTAGCTACAAGGATCTGCTCCAATGTTGCACGAGCCCTCCACCAAAATTGAATTGAATTGTCACTGCTAAGCTCTCCTGTGAATTCTGGATGAATTCAACAAGGGGAGATGGGTACTCGCCCAATCTCACTAAATCACCCGAGGGTCTTCGTCCTGGGGCTACCAAGGAAGTAGTGAATTGGGTTCCCAACCTCTCATACAAGGAGAAATATCAAATCCAAGATGATCCTCTAATGGCCTCCTCCTCCTCTTTTTATAGATCTGATGGACCCCTCTAGAAGCTCCTATTTTAATATTATGTTAATCATTGAGCACATTTCCCTTAATTAAAATATTCTTTTTGATGTGGGAAAATGGTAAATGGGCCACCATGCCTCCTCAAGCCTCCGAAAATCACTTCTATCTAGCCATCCTGTAGATCTTCTCATTCAAGTTCCAACGAGCTATTACACTAAGGTGTTCTGCCAAGCATTCCTTCTGAAATGCCACCTTAAGCGTAATTAATTGAGTTGGCCCATTAATAACTCAATTTTTTGAAAGTTGTCGAAATGCACAAAAACAAAAGGAAAATTGTGCAGATGATGGAATATACCAAACGAGTGCCATAGACCTCATAAAAGCTCCTCAAAACCCCATGTAACAGCTCCAGAAGCCCCTGGGCCTGCTACTGAAGTGAGCTTGTACCTATGACCTATCTGCCCCAGCCCTAAAAGTCCATCCTAACCATGTCGTGAGGAACACCAAAAAAAGGAACATTACTAGTCCTCTCGCCCCATGATTGCTTGCCCTCAAGCAATCCAAACCTATGGACCACTCTGGTAGCCCAATGCAGCTGAGACCCAATGCCCAAATCCCATACAAACCGCTAGGTGAGGTTATGCCTCTATGTCAACCCACCAAGGATGGATCCCTCAATGCCTGGATCCCAGACCAATCTATGGCTGAACCTGTCGTCAATAAACCCTCCTGGATCCCAATGCCACCAAGCATCAATGCTCCATGGCTCATGCTAGGCTCTAGCTTTGGCTGTGAATGATGCCCCATCGACTGCGTACCAACTCATTACTCCTCTCTAATCCAACCTCTGGCATAGAACGAGGTCAACCCTACTCTATTGATGTTGGGCTAGTGCTATTGAAATACTAATGAATTGTCGATCCACAACCCATTGCCCACTGGAACATCCAATAACCCTCTTGTCTAAAGGTTCCTGATGTACTATGCCCTGAACTAAGAATGATACTCCATCAATAAGATACCAACTCATGGTCTCCTGCCAATCTAATATATGGACACTTGTGCAAGGAATATGTATACTAGGTTGATACTGGTCCATGCTCAACTCCTAATGCTTTACCCGGTCAATCAAAACTTGTCCAAGAAATCCTACCTCTCTCCCACTAATGGGAAAAAGTGGGCAAGCTGTGCTGCAAGCCTTGTCTATGTACTCCTAGAGAGGGCTACTGCCTGAAAATATTGCAACTTTGTTGGTTGTCGCTACATTTGTTTGCATCTCATCAATGGGTAGAGCCAAAGATGGATGCACTGCCACCTCCCTCATCTGATAGGAAACTCTCTGCTCCTCCAGTCTACCAATTCCTACAAAACTGTCTTGTCATACTCCAACACCTCCTGAAGACATGTCTGCAAATACTGCCACCCTGTTAGCTGTTTGTACATCTGCCTACTCCTCATCAATGGTTGGCCACAAGGATGGTTGTTCATCCTCCTCCATCATGGGCTCAATATGAACCTCCAACTAGCTCTCCCCAAAAGGCTCATCATGCATATTTTGCATATCATCCTCCTGAGCTGACTCATGCTCCACCATACACTGCTCCTGTTGAATCATCACTGGTGACCCATCATCCCAAATGTCTCCCATAGAGTCCATTGATTGCTCACCATACACACTGGAATATAAATCTAGCCTGCTATCAACAACTCCACATCAGTTCTCATGCTCCTCAAAGGCATCCTCATATGACCCCATGAACTCATCCAAAGAAGAATCCTCATCCTAAGAGACAGAAGGAATATCCTTATGCTCGACCTCTGCCATCTCCTCTGCATGTCTCAAGCATGGGTGGTTGGGTCCCCAAGGTTCTTTGCAGATGAAGCAAAGACCCTTCATCCTCAACTCATTCTTGTTGCATGGTTGGTCGCCATAAATCCACTGCAACTCCTCCTGGATCAACCGTCTCCTAAACAGTCCAATGTTCTACTCAACTAACTTTTCGACTAGTTCATAAGCAGCAGGTGAAACCAATTGTTCCTCCCTCCAAAGGGCCAACAAGCTAAACTGCAACGTTCTGCAAATGGCATCATGGCCTCTCATACAAGAGGACAAAATGGACTGCATGTTTGTTATGACTGTTTCAGGATGATGTTTCCTAATGCTGAAGAATTGGAATATCTGTAGGATCAAGTCATCACATCCCAGCTCAAACATGAGGTCATAAGATCTAACCAAGGCCATGACTTCTAGAATCTCTAGCCTCTTCCCAAAGGTAGGGCCCTCACTATTATCCAAATCCTGAAAGGTCTCCACTATCAGCCTGAAGATTCTCCTGATAATGTCATCACTATAAGGGGGTATATGTTCAATCAACATCATGATACTACTAAGACAAGAGGAAACTGGAAGTTTGACTCCTATACAACGGTGCTCCAAATACTTATGTTGTACCAAGGCAAGCATGGCTGGTTTTTTAGCCCAAATCAAACTCTTCCCATTTGACTGGTGCACCTTGGAGAGGAGTGAAGTTCTTCTAGTTTGAGGAGGGCTTTTGATGTAACCCCCATGCATCTCAAATCTCTTCCAAGTGCATAAATTTTGTATCCCAAACTCATGTTTTTTTTGTGGCTGCTCTCACTGTAGCAAGGTAAATATCCCTTCGGAGAATGATCGGTTGATTTTGGCTATGAAGGGAGTATGTGAATGTTTCATCCATATTTTAGTTGATGAATGACAAGTACATCCAACTGGCTTATATATGACTATGACCCATAAACAAAATTACTCCATATTCTGACTCAAACCTAACTTAAGCAATAGACTCTGACTGTCAATGATTATACATAGCAATGACCATCTGATTCCAAGCATAGAGATACTCAGCCTACACTATAACTGTCAGTTCAACAACATTAACACTTAAGTATTGGTTTTCACAGTGCATTATATTAGATATCATTTTGGGATTCAACTGCATTAAGTAAGTCATTCATCTATGACCATTTCCAAGAGAGGTAGTCGAAACTGACTAATTTCTCATGATTTTTTAATAGTCCACTTAGCACTCATTGCATCGGGTGATAGTCCACTTCTTCACCCCTGTGAGCATCACCCGATGCAATGAGTGCTAAGTGGACTATTCAAAAATCATGAGAAATCAGTCAGTTACAACTACCTCTCATGGAAATGGTCATAGATGAATGACTTACTTAACACAGTTGAATCCCAAAATGATATCTAACATTAACACTACCAGTAATCAGCAATATGTGGTGTTACATGGCATATTAATGACAACCTCTAGATATTCAAACAACTATATTCAGCTCTTCCTTAGTCATACAGTGGACAATAGTGACATAAGATTCAGTAAATGCAAAGCAAGCACTAAAGACTACAAACAGACATAAGTCTATGTTAGCGTTTTTGTGTTACTATCCTTGCTAAATACAAGATGGCAGTACCAGCTTATTTAGTTAATATGACTTAACAAATTCCTTACAACAACCATAAGATCAACACACTTGGCATAACTCTACTTTGTCCAATGGTGAGCAAGCTTCTGCTACTAGCGTTGGCATATTACTGCAGGCAACGATTTTAATAAATAATTGAATTCAATTAGGAATTGGTAAATGCACCCCTGGAAATATGGATCCTCCGACAATTACGAACCACCTCCAGATTGTCAAATGAACTTTGTGGTGGCTTAGCTCAGATCCCAACAATTGATGGAAATGGCCCTTGTCTGAAACTTCGGTCTGGCAACCAATAGGATACTTCGCAATCAACAAAATTTGCACAGCATATGTATTTGGTCTTTGCACCTCTGTCTACACACCAACTTCAATTGCAGTGCTCAACCCATGCGCATACTCCATAACTTTCTAGAGGTTAAATTCCATCCCTTGAAAGCCTTGTAATGTTCCAGGAATCAGTCTACGAGTACCCAACCTCGATATTCTGCAAAATTTACTGTCTCTACACTCAACGCATAGTGGTCACAAACACGTGCTTGTTTCGGGATTGATCTGTTGCAATAATGCTATATTTGATCGACAACAAACACGCCACAACGCTTCAATATTTCACATCGTTAACTTTGCTCCACGACCTTCACTGGTCGCTGCGAAATCAACGACGAATACCCCAAATGACTTCGCCATTCACAGTCAACAAGTCTCACAATCTTTGTCTCTGTCTTTGGTTCAGTTATAACATGGCTTTGTGATAGGATGCACGTCAACTTCTCCCTGCAGCGTCCCTTTTTGACCCAGATCAATCATGCCTCGCCCTACGATGCTTCCCATCATTCAAACATCTTGAATGCATAAGGAATCTCGTCCTTGCATTGTAATGAGTCTCGGCCCATCGATGGCCAGTCGCACTAGCGAATCAAGCCACGGGTTCACGCACTCTCTTAGACCAAATTTGTGATGAATGCGTAGCTTTTGGATCCCGCTCCTATGCACCAAATTGATAATCATACTGCAAACAACAAACTATGGCAAGCAATTTCGCAGGTGCCATGATCAATATGAGGCTCTGCTCTGGATCAAAACTATCTTCGCTTCACAAATTTCCCTTCGATTGGGCTTCATTCAGACTGGCATCAGCTCTAGAAACTCAGCCTCAGCTCCTGGTGAATCCATGAATTCAGTTCCAACAAATGGTCTTAGCCACCATTTATCACCTGGTCCAAAGACACACATCAAGCACCCTCCTGAGTGACTTGATACCACTGTGATTGCACACACGATCAATCCACTATGCAAACCAACATGATTACACATGGAACATATAGGAACTCTTTGTAATTGCATACACAGTTGATCCACTGCCTGGATTTACTTGATCAGACGCATGACTTACAGGGGTTCATTCGGTTGAATAAGTGATTTGTTCAAGTTATATACTTGGTTTAGTCTTCACAATTCCCCCCAATTCAATACTGGAGCTCAGCTTGTGACGGATGATTCCTCCCGGCAACAATGAATCAGCATGATATCATATTATTGTGCCACGACTACAGACTTGGACTCCTAAATTTCCTCATACAACAATTGTTGCATTACCTGTATGCAAAGAACCTGTACATAATGTTCTCCAGATTCCAGAGGTGAAAACTTGATTTCGTCTGCGATTTCAAACTTGCGACTCACAATCACGCTTCACGCTTACACGATCATCTTCGTACCCCAATGCCTAAGGAAACATTCTTTTCAAAAATTCACATGCAAATGACGGCTGGAAGCTTGACTGGTGAGTTATATTAACACATGTTTTTACTGTTGCAGATGGGCTCACGAAGTCACCCAAAAACATCTTGCTTCAAAACCAAATTATGCATCGATGTCCCCATCTGCTCATTGCATGAGCCAGGAACTTCCAATAATCGATCTAATCATCACTTGCCAATACAAGTGATTGATTTCATCATTTCAAACTATGCTCCCGAACACTGAGTCAATTGGACCAGAACAAATGCCATGACAGCGAGGGGAAATGCCTTTATTATGACGGCATTGCTTGATTCAAACACCAAATATACAAATGCAATCAATTTTGGTTTCAAAGAATAGAAGATTTTTGGTGTGAGAAACCCTGGGAATTTTTCCTTGTAGACTTGCCTTGGACTCAGTTTCCAATAAACCCTTAGCCTGGCAGGAACACCAGCTCTGATACCACTGTAATATTCCAAACTAGATATTTTGCCAAATTTACAGAAATTTAACTCAACCCAATTTCACCATAAAATTTCCATTCAATATACAGAAATTTCCATGTAAAATAGAACAAGAGAATGCATGCAATTCAATCATACAATGAAAAGAAATAATCTCAGTTTTTATTATAATATATAAATTGGGGTTTTACATGTTGAAATAACAGAATCGCCGATATAGCTGAGATAGAACTAGCTTCAAGGATCTGCTCCAATGCTATACGAGCCCTCCACCAACACTGAACTGAACTGCCACTGCTAATCTCTCCGATGAATTCACCAAGGGGAGATGGGTACTCACCCAATCTCACTAAATCACCCGATGGTTTCTGTCCTGGGGCTACCAAGGAAGTAGAGAACTAGGTTCCCAACCTCTCATACAAGGAGAAATATCAAATCCAAGATGATCCTCTAACGGCCTCCTCTTTTTATAGATCTGATGGACCCCTTTAGAAGCTCCTATTTTAATATTATTTTATTCATTGAGCACATTCCCTTAACTAAAATATTCTTTTTAATGTGGGAAAACGGTAAATTGGCCACCATGCCTCCTCAAGCGTCTGAAAATCACTTCTATCCATCTCATCCTGTAAATCTTCTCGTTCCGGTTACAATGAGCTATTACACTAAGGTGTTCTGCCAAGTATTCCTCCTGAAATGCCACCTTAAGCGTAATTAATTGAGTCAGGCCCAATAATAAGTCCCTTTTTTTAAGTTGTCCAAATGCAACGGAACGAAAGGGAAATTGTGTGGATGATGGAATATACCAAGCAAATGCCATCAGACCTCATAAAAGCTCTGCAAAACCCCATGAAACACCTCCAAAAGCCCCTTGGCCCGCTGATGAAGTGAACTTGTACCTGTGACCTGTCTGCCCCAGCCCTGAAAATATATCCTAACCATGTCAAGAGGAACACCAGAAAACAGAACACTAGAATGTTCTTTCTTCAGTCACTGTCAGTGTGATAATGTTCCATGAGATTGCTAATGGAAATAAAATAGACTAACAAACGAGCTTATATGGAATTTTGAAGTGACTGTCCTAAGCTAAGAACATGTTATCCAAATTAACATGGTATCAGAGCTAAGGTGAGGACAAACTCAAGCTGGAGTAAAAGAGAGAGTGGCAAGGATCTAATTCACATTACCTCTCTTGAGAACCTTGAAAGGAAGACATTTTCTGAGAGAATTCCTTCAGGCTATGAGAACAAAAATGCTGACCTAAGTGCACCTTCTGCGGCCTTGTAAGGTGGATTCATAGGCAGAGTTTTGAGACAATTCTGGGCATCCACACATTGATGATTGGGTTTAGATTTTCAATAGCATTTCGGACTCCTTTTTTGAGCACGTCTGAGACTGATACGCTGGTTATCTATGCTCTGTGGCCTATCTCAGTGACTGAAGGCACAGGTCTGTGTGCATCGAGCTCCAACATTCAAACAAAAAATTTGGGTGAAGGTGGTTGACTGATCTGTGGCTGAAGCAAGCTTTTGAAGCTTATCTCTTGAGGCCAATCCAAGAATTTAAGGCTAAACTGTGATTCCCTATCCAGTTTCCCACCAATTAGGTCACAAACAATGGTATCATTTTGAATCTTCTTAAGGACACTCAGAAGGCAGATCCGTGAGACTTCATGGCATGATTTTGAGGTTAAATTCCTGGCATAATTCCGAGGATAAGTCCCTTGTTGAGCTCTTATCAAAAGCATGGTATATTGGAAGACTGTTGCTAACAAATACCACAGATCCGAGCTCTTCTTTTGACTTACAAATCTGAGGCAGTTTATGTGACAAAGCTTGGCACTGTCTAAGCCTTGAACTAACCAAAGATCTGAGTGAATTCTGTGTGCACAGTTCAAGCTTATTCTAAGTCAAACATCTGTGGCAGTCTCAGTCTACTAACTGTTCTTTGCTCGACATTTTCATGACATTTGTTCATGCTTTTTTTGAAGCATATTTTGAAAACTAATTCAGGCCCGAAGTCATTTCTCAATTAACATCCTGAAGAACTTCTGCCCAAACTGGAGTTTCGGCCTCCTATTTCTTGATGATTAAATTCTACAATCCGGCACCTATCTGCATCCATTCTTGAGGCTGCCTGTGAAAAAATCGTTCCACAAACTACATGTTCTAGAGGTATGCTATCTGATATTAATGACTGTATTTGAAGGACTGATAAAGGTCATGAACCTGTAACTTTGAGATCTCCTGGCGTTGATCTAATGATGAATTTATGGGGCACCTTGGAAGCAATATTAAGACTGTGACTATGTGAACAATCGTCTTTTTTTTAGCATGTCTGCAAAGTTGAAGTTGACAGTGGATCAATCATTACAGTCCATTTGTGACAAACCAACTAAGTATCCCTGTGCAATAAATTTTTTTGAGCAAGAGATCCTCAATAGGTTGATCACACAGATATGTGCCATGAATCAACAAGGATCACTATGTTAAAGAAGACAGAAGCAAAGTTGATGTCCTTAGGGTTTGCAAAAGTATTTTAATAAGACCAGCAGCAAGCAGATACAGGCAGAGGCATCAGACTTCAACAAATAAAGGCAGGAGCAGTCCTGAACTTCACTCTACATGTAAAGTTGGGCTTTGGTCATCACTATAGCTGTGAATTGCTTCTAAAAGAGCGGAGACAGCATGCTAAATACTGATTTGTGTATGCTGTAAACACCGGTCTATGTTTGGGTGATGTATAGTTCTTGTATTGAATGGTTGATGCCATATGGTTACCTAATGCCATGTGAAGCAAAGAATGTAAGTGTTTATGTTGTTTTGTCATGAGAATTGCTACAGTAATGTATGGCTGATGCTGTGACTGTGGTTGTTGATTTGATGAGTGAAAAGAGTAATTCACATGTTGTTGAGCTTGTTTGTAGTGGAGGCATAATTGTTAAATCAGAAGATTCGTATTCTTCTCAGAAGATTAACAATCTTGAAGATCGAGGCTCAGCTTGCAAAGTTTTGGAGCTTCCTGAAATCTAAAGGTAGAAAACATTAGGGTGGTAAGATCTGTAGACTGACCTACGGCTTGCATATTCCAAATTGAAGAAGTAATTCTGACACTGCAGTAACTTGATGACAAAAGGCTTCGTCTAGCATAAGTCTCATAATCTTTCAGCCTCAATTTACAACAGTTTAGGTATGTTTCTGAAGTCATCCCTGAGAATTTGTGTTACTTATAGCAGTAAGGATTTATCTGGAGATTATATATTGCTACTACTCTGAAGTAGTCTTGATTATATATATAATCATTGGAAGCTTGTTGTAGTCTAAGCATTAGAAGCTAGATTCTGAAGATTACATAACTCATTTAGCACTCCAAGAGACTCGAATGTGAAATATGGAATCAGAAATATGTCCTTGAAGGAAAGTACACCATGAACAACAAAGAACTGAAACTTGTGTACGTATACCTGAGATACACCATGCATTGCAGTGCGTAGGAGGAGTGGTAGTAGCTTAGGTAGTTCCTTCAGACACTCATATAGAATTCCATTCAACCTTCTTAATTGACTAACCTAGAGAAAATCACTGTGATGATATACAAGAGAAACAATGATTTCTAGAGCTTGATCTCTCCTTGAAAGGAGCACTGAACCCTTGGATACTAACAAAATAGTCTAATCTTTATTATATCTGAATTGTTGTGCTATACGTAAGTGACAAAGTGGTTGGTCGATCTATGCGAGCATATAATGGCCTTGCATTAGAATGTTTTTCTACCAAATATTACCTTGAATCAAAGTTCTAACCTGCAGAGTGAAGCAAAAGCAGTAGTTGCAAGAGTTAATTAAAAAGTTTGACTCAACATCTATATTGATTTAAGATTAAATATATGATGCATTTTCTAAATAAAAATGGTTGCCCCAATGTATCTCCATGTGGATCATCCTTGCATCGTCACCAAAGAAGAATGACAGATGCAGAATACACATTGATTGCAGAGCACTGAATAAGATCATGACTAAGAATGATCTACCCTGTTGAGAATTGAAGACGTGGTCAATCAACTTTGAGGAGAGATAAGTTTATTAATGTCCAACAAATGACCAGAAAAGTAGGTCGATAGGACTGCTGAGTACATGTGCCAATAGATAGTGGCAGCACAGAGGACAGCTCCTAAATAAAGAAAGATGCAGAAAGTAAGTAAAACAAAGTGACATACTACTCTAAACTCAACTTGAAGTAGTATTTTACAGGACAACTTTCAAGCTAAGACAAATATTCAAGAAATGGGGAACAGAGATTAAACACTTATCTTTTAACAAATGATTGTCCAAAATATTGGCTACATAAATGCAATTCACAGCCCAACCATAGGCATCCAGTGCAAATGCCACCCCCAAGCTGGGCTATGAGGCCCCCAGGGCAACAAAACCCACCAACAACCTTACAACGCACTCCAATTAACCCATTACCCTCACAAAGCCAATCTGCTTGCTATATAGCAGCCCAGACACCTCATCCAGCTATCAATCAGATAGGGGAGTCGGGACTCTCTTCCCACTGCCATACACAACATAGCTTGGACCTTTCCCTTCTCTGCTAAACAGTGCCTAAGGTTTTCACTACCAACTTGTCCTCTAGTGCAAGAAGAAACAATCCAACTGCCGATTGCCTTTTGGGAAAGCCTGGTGTAGTAATTATTTGGCTCCAAATGTGCCAATGAGCAGCAATATTGTGGGGTAATGGTTTCCTAATATTCCCAGCCTCCACACTTGCTTTTTTGAAGACTGTTGTACTCGTTTCACAGGAAGATCTGCTCAAAATGAACATTGATATACCAGGGATTTCTGGCGTCAATGGGAGTGGAGTTTTAACTGTCTTTTGACTCAGGAGTCAGTATGATTTGCATAGACTGTACTCCGTTTTGCATTAGAGGCATGTGCTAGGCCCAATTTTAAATTCACAGTGGGTTTCTTCGGATGCTAAAAGCCCTTGGAATTCGAGATTGCATGATGCATGGTCAATGTGGGTTTCTTATAAGCTCCAAGTGCCTGCTTGGTAAGTGATTTATTAGGGCCTCTTGAGTCTCCACCAAGGATCAGTTGGCCAACAGTGGCCTCTATGATGGACTTTGCCCTCCCGCCTTAAGGCAGAAATAGTGAAACATCTTTTATGAAATTGCTCTTTTGCCAGGGCTTGTTGGGAGAGTGTTCAGTCAGAACAAGGATTCTTCAGGGGCATTTGAATTGGAGGGCAATGTTGTTTGGGGATTCCAGATTTGTGATTTAGGATTCACTTGCTGGTATCTAGCATTATTTGAGAATTTCAGCCTTGTTTTTTATTTGGAAACTCCACTTCAAATATGTGTTTGAGAATGAGGTCAGTTCTTTGGTTGCTTTGTGTCAGCTGTGGAGAGAGGAGGTACATACTACATCTGCAACTACTGGGAAAAGGGTTTTTGTTGTTTAAGGATGCCAAACAATTAGTTTCTGGCACCTATTCTTATTTCATAGTTGTTCTAGTTGCCTTAAGGAAGAGGATGTAATTTTCATTGTCTATACCCTTCCATTTTCCTTTTCTTGTTGCTGATGTAAATCATTTTCTCTGAATATAAGTATCTTCTACAAAAACAAAAGACAAATCATTTAAAAACAGCATAAACAGATTAGTCAGATTAAAAAAAGTAAGGAAGAGAACCCTTGACTCTCTACCCCACCTAAAAGACAACATGCAGACAGCGTATATTCAAGTTTCAACAGACCCTCGAACCCCAACAGGCAGAGCATCCCACAGCATGTTTAGATGTCCCACGTGTTTGGGCATCCCAAGGTCCGTTGAGTGTCTGGGTGATTCTTGACAGGTGGGATTTGGAAATGCTTACAGAATGTTCCCTGAATGCCCCTATATTTCACCAGGAATGTTGGGAATATTCCCAATGTTCCCACCAGATCAGGGACATTTCACTCCTGTTAACAAGCTTCCTGGAACAAAAGAAAAGTGGGGACAGATTCTCCAAGGGCTGCAAGCAGTTCCTGCGCCATCAAGAATAAATAAAGCTCCTTACCAGTTGCATGATGACCCAGAGAAGATGCATCATTTGCTAGCCGCTTGCTTATTCCCATGTCAGAAAGTTTTGCACAAAGACCATTCCCAGCGCTTATCAATATGTTTTGAGGTTTCAGATCTCTATGTATAATTCCCAAGTCATGTAGATGTGAAAGACCTGATACAACATCCCTGCACCAAAGTAACATAGCATTTAATCTTTCATCACTCCGTCTTCACCAAAAACCTGAAGACAATCTAACATAATTCTATGTATAGAAATGTACCCAACAAAATAAGATCCAAAGTTCAAACAAATTGGATGCAACGGCACATGTAGACGACATACATGGAATATATTGAACACAATATGTAATTCCTTTCCCAAGTCAAGTTACTCTAGGAGACTCAATAGAAAAATAACCTAGCCAACAAATCAAATGGTGATTAAATACCCAAAGTAGATCCGAAAGGTATCTAACAACACCTAAAAGCCAAACACACGCAAATTATAGAGACAAATTGAATATGTTGCAGCTTACCTCATCAAATTCAACATCTGTTGAGAAGCACGTCCATTATCAGTCCACAAATTTATATTCATTTTTTCACACATCACAGACACCTGCTTAGTCTTCTTTATCTGTAAGGAATTAGTAGCTTCACTCTTTGCATTATATGTCACAGATTTTGAGAGAGTCATAATAAAATCACTAAGGTTGCAGTTGCAACGCTCCAAAGCAACATAAACAAAATCTGAATCAGTTTCCACACCATACCATCTAACAATGTTTGGATGTTGATCTGATGCAATGAGATTTTCAATCTCTTTCCAAGCTGCTTCATAGTATGCCTTTACAATGCGTTTAACTGCAGCATTTCTCCCATCAAAACAACCCTCCAATATTATTGTGCCGTTACTCCCATTATCAATGACCCTATCAGACACGAACAATCTGCCAATCAACCGCCCAGCGCCAAGACAAGGTTCCTCTTTTCTTTGTTCCAATATTCTTAATGTTTCACTGCTAGTGTTCTGGGATAGTGTAAGGCCAGTGGTCTGTAAATCTTTAGTTTCCAGTTTCAGTTGTTTCTTGATGTTATTACTATCACTTGTTCCATTTTTATTGTTATTTAATTTACGAACTCTTTTCTTCTTGCTGCTTCCTAATTGTTTCTCATTGAGTTTTATCATCTGCTTCTCACTTCTGCCAATCCAATAAATCAGAGACATCCCAATGAATAACAACGTTGCAACCAATGCAGTCCATAAACCAAATGAGAAACCTGAATGTCGATCAGAGGCCCCAGGCACAGACTGATCTGTCTGAATTTTAACATTGTTAATCTCTGCTAAACAGTTCTTTTCAACTTCACAAGTGTTTATTAATTGATTTGAGAAGACACCATTTTTATTCTTTTCATTTAATAACTCAATATCCATGTTTTCAACAGGAGGTAGCGAGAGGATGCTCTTCTTATCATGGTTAATTTCAAACATGTAACTTTGATGGAAGGTGAATTCATTTTGATGATGAAAAGTCCCTGCTGGTGTAAGCATTTGATATACTTTGAGCTTTATTGGATGTGTCAAAGTATTTGGCGATCTACCACTCACTTCCGAAGTGATCCCAGAAAAACCAACACCAATGGCATCAATTTCTGCAATGCTCACATTCCACTGAACTTTTGCAGTGTTTGCTTTGTATGACCGCAAAATATAATCTGTCCGTGTGATGAAGATTGGTTCCATTGAAGAAAGATCAACAGTTCCCGATTCTGTACTGTTACCAATATTTTGACCAGAAACTACAGATTTAGCAGGAAAAAACATGTCTGCTTCATCTGTGGGCAGTGGAACCCCTGAATCATATCTATGGATGATATTTCCAGTCTTGGCATCAATAAGAAATGTTGTCATTGTTTTAGATCCAAGAATAAGTGATCCATCTGGTGATAAATGAGGTGTACTGTTAACAAGTTCTGCTGGTGCCTTTGGAAGTAACTATACCATAAGAATAATAAATCAGTCAAAAGAAAGGATAATTCTAGCATCAAACCATATGTTACATATGTATTTTTCAATACAAAATAACAAAAATCATATACATATACCTTTGTCCCATAATGCTTATCAAAGGTATCCAAGTTCCAGTCTTTTCCACAGAATAAAAATTGGTCCTCTTTCACATCTGTGTAACTGATTTCATACTCTTCACTGACGACCACAGTGGAATTGTCATCATTTTTGTCATAAGAGAATGTCTGATGAGATGCAAGTGAAGAGCCAGATGAAAATGACCAAACAATATTGCCAGATTTTGTATCCGTGGCATATATAGTACCATCCCATGAAGCAATCAGTACAGTTTCACTGGAACTGGATCAAAAGAAAACATACAAAATATTATGTCTACATTCTCCTTAACTCAAACCCACTGCAGATAAAACATGAAAGAAACATTGCTGCAGGAAGTATTATGACTCAGCAGGAAAAACCGTTAATTTTCTTGAAACTCTGCAACTACTTAGATGAATTACTGAAAATTAAGGCAACTAAAAAATGAAAACAAACTTACTTTCACCAAGATACAGAGTTTCTTAGCAATTTATAAGCAGCGGAAAATAATCGAGAAATAAAAACACATGCACACAAATTGACATGCTTGTTTACCCAGGAAACCCAAATGGGAAAACCTGCTTTCTTTGTTGTGGTATTTTATTGATTGATCTTGAGCAAATTGGATCTATTACAAAGCAATATGTCATTCTGAGAATACACGTGTTCTCCTGCTGAACTCGCCTGACTTACTCTGCAAATCGCCTGATCCTGCTCCTATTTTCTTGCACACTAGCATCCCATATTTCCTTGCACAAATTCTCCTATTTCCTAGCACAAATCCTGGCTCCTATTTTATAGGGCAAATCCCTATTTCCTTGTGCACTTGTGATCTAATACGTCTTAGGACACAAGTTCCTCAAGTCTGCACACACACAATAAAAGAATGATCTCATAAGAATGTGAATTATGTGCCTTCTCCCTCCTCTTTATAGACCCAATTTGAGCATGCAAGGAAGGCCCAGTTCAATTTTAGAAGTCAAGTTGTGATTGTGAGTTAACTGAGAGTCCTAGTGGTTCTCTCTCCAATCAACGTTGGAGTTCTTAACTCATTCTCTCTCCAATCAACATTGACGACTAACTCGTTCTAACTGAACTTGTAACTGCCACCTCGTTTGTAGTCAAACTGAAGAAGGTTCCACATTATGAACCAATTATCTCGCTACATGCTTTGGCGGGCATTTCTGCACCCCAAACTCTCAAAATCAGAGGCTTTCTAAAACATTGCCCCGTAGTGGTATTGATTGATAGTGGCAACACTCATAATTTTATCCATAAGCAAGTCACTGAAGTTGTTCATTGTTTTGTAAGGGCAGTCTCTTATTTCCAAGTCCTTATTGTTGATGGGGGGACAATGAAATGTGAAGGCCGCTACGAAAATATTAAACTTCATATGGGAGACTACCACCTAAAGACCCACATGTTTGCGATTAATATGGGTGGTTGTGACATTGTCTTTGGTGTTGAATGGCTTCGCACACTAGGCCCAATCACAATGGATTTCCAGGAGTTATATATGAGCTTTAAGCAGAATGACCACATTCATACACTACGTGGACTCCAAGCAGGTGCTCCTACTATCATCAGCTCGCATCGAATGGAAAAGTTGTTGAAAAAGGGCCATCATGGAGTCATCGCCCAGTTTAATGCCATCCAGGCCATAGAATCCACTACTCTTCGTATTCATCTGGAGATGCAATAGGTCTTAGACCAGCACCTGCAGGTATTTGACAAACCTAAAGAGCTTCCACCCTCTAGAGGTGAACATGATCATAGCATCCCTTTGGTCCTGGGGGCCCAACCACCTAATGTGCGCCCATATCGATATCCTTTCGCCCAAAAGAATGAAATTGAAAAAATCATCAAGGAACTCCTTGAAGCAGGAGTCATTCGTCCTAGCATCAGTCCTTATTCATCACCAGTGGTCATGGTGCTAAAGAAAGATGGAGAATGGCGCATGTGTCCAAACTTTTAGGCCCTCAACAAGCTTACTATCAAAGACAAATTCCCTATTCCAGTTGTTGATCATCTGCTTGATGAACTACATCGTGCTTAATTCTTTACCAAGCTAGATCTTCGCTTTGGCTATCACCAAATACGAAAGAAAGAAGAAGACATTCCCAAGACTACTTTCCGAACTCATGAAGGCCATTATGAAGTCTTGGTCATGCCCTTTGTTCTCTATAATGCTCCATCTACTTTTCAAAGCCTCGTGAATCACCTGTTGAAAGTTGAAACCATATCTCTGAAAATTTGTCCTCGTTTTTCTTTGATGACATTCTCATCTACAGCCTAACCTGGGAAAAACATCTTCAGCATGTAGACCTGATCTTGCAACTGCTCCGGAATCACAAATTATTTGTCAAATTGTCCAAGTGCTCTTTTGGCGTGGAAGAAGTCAAGTATTTGGGACACATTGTGGGTCGTGAAGGTGTCAAGGTTGATCCCAAAAAGATACAGGAAATGCAAGATTAGCCCCAACCAAAAACCTTGAAGAGTCTGAGGGGATTCTTGGGTCTCACTGGCTACTATTGCAAATTTGTTCGCAATTATGGTTGCATTGCTAGACCCCTCACTAACCTTCTTCAGAAAAATTCATTCCTCTGGACTAATGCAGCACAATAGGCGTTTGTGGCTCTCAAATAGGCCATGTGGTCCACTCCAGTATTGGCACTACCGGACTTCACCAAATCTTTTGTGATTGAATGTGATGCTTCAAGTATTGGTATTGGTGTTGTCTTAATGCAGGAAGGTCGACCCTTGGCTTTCACCAGCCAACAACTAAGTGGGAAACATCTGGGTCAATCTACCTATGAAAAAGAACCAATGGCCATCTTACATGTAGTAGATACCTGGTGACCATACTTATTGGGGCGGCATTTCCAAATCCGCACAGAGTATCAAAGCCTCAAATATTTTTGGGAGCAACGTCTCTCCTCGCTACAACAAAATAAATGGTTGGCCAAAATGTTGGGATATGATTATGAGATAATTTACAAGAAAGGGCGTGACAATGTAGTAGCGGATGCTTTATCGCGCCAATTTGAGGATGAAAGCACCCTGCTATCAATCTCTTTTCCCATACCAGATTGGATTGAAGAAGCCCGCAAGGAATGGCTTTCACACCCCCACCCAACTTATTAATAACTTGAGAGCAAATCTTAATTTCTCAGTCAGCTACTCTTGGAAGGATGAGATTCTTCGCTACAAGGATCGAGTAGTTATATCGCCGACATCCACCCTCAAACTCACATTTTGGCAGAGTTGCACTCATCTCCCACTGCAGGGCATGCAGACTTTCAGAAGACTTATGCTCGCACTCATCGTTCTTTCTTTTGGACGGGCATGAAAAATGACATTCTTACTTTTGTAGCTAAATGTGATGTGTGTCAATGCCACAAAGGAGAAACAGTCAAGTTGCTAGGAACCTTACAGCCATTGCCACTCCCTGCCTCCGTCTGGACGAATGTTTCCATGGATTTCATTACTGGTCTAATCGGGCAACAAATCCATCATCATGGTGGTTGTGGACAGACTTTCTAAATATGCTCAATTTTGCGCTCTACCCCACCCATTTACCCCCACTTTGGTGGCTCAAGCTTTCATGGACCAGATCTTCAAATTGTATGGCATGCCAACTTTCATTATGTCCAATCGTGACCCAACTTTCACCAACAAATTTTGGCAAGAACTTTTCAAGCTACAAGGCACCCAACTCCAACTAAGTATTGCCTATCATCCCCAAACCGATGGTCAAACTGAAGCAGTCAACAAATGTTTGGAGACATACCTAAGATGCTTCACTTCAGAAAAGTAGCATCAATGGGTACAGTGGCTACCTTTAGTTGAATGGTGGTATAATACTAACTATCATGAAACGACCAAGATGACTCCATATGAAACAGTGTATGGCCAACTCCCACCTTCACCTATTTCTTATATCCCTGGGTGCTCTAAGGTGCAAGCAGTTGATCAACTCCTACAGAACCATGCTGCCATGCTAGCTCGTCTCAAAGATAATCTCCCTCAAGCTCAAAATCGAATGAAGCAACAGGCAGACCAGCATCGTTCAGAGCGCACATTTCAAGAAGGGGATCAGGTATTCCTGCAGCTGCAACCATATAAGAAAACATCGCTCAAAGAAAAGGGCTGCCAGAAATTAGCTCCAAAATTCTATAGACCTTATCAAATACTTCAGTGCATTGGACCAATAGCCTACAAGCCGGCCTTGCCACCAACTTCAAAAATCCATCCAGTCTTCCATGTATCATGCCTCAAGAAAGTGGTGGGGAACAATTGGAGAATTCAAAACAGTCTACCCGAATTGGATGAGGAAGGTTCACTTTGGCTCCAACCAGAACAAGTCTTCGACACTTGTGAAAGACATCTGCGCAGCCGCACAATCAAGGAAGTCCTTGTCAATTGGAAAGACACCTCTCCAGAAGATGCGACCTGGGACCCAGCCACTATTCTTCAACAGTGTCCGCAGCTTCAGCCTTGAGGACAAGGCTACTTTTGATGGGGGAGGGCATGTTAGGGTCCAAACCCTAACCCCTTTATTTATGTCATAAACCCAATAGGGTCGAGTCATAGTCATATTCAGTTAAAGAGTCAATAAGCTTGTATTAATAATTGTAAGTGGTTGACCCGCATTTAAGAAAGGGACCACGGTTAGTTGCAAACGGGCCATAATTAATAAATAAAGTGGTTAACCCATGTTATGCAAAGGACCACTAGTCGTTAGGTTGTTGAAAGTCATTTAGCTATAAATAGTTGTAGTTAGAAGGGAAAGATCATAGAGTCTTATTTTGTAATCGAGCTCTGCTCAGCTAGAGGTTGCCCCCTCGAAGAGGCAAGTGAAATTGCATTCATCTCTGAATAATAAAATACTTGCTATTTTTCTCATTTTATTCTGTGTTCTAGGTTGTATTTCTTCGCATATTTGGTATTCTAGAATTTCTTGCAAGTCAAGAGCATAACAATGAAGATCAAAAAAACACAAGACACAAGATGTAGGCACTCTCCCAAGGCAAAACCCCTATCTAGGGGAAAACCCAGTCAAAATCTCTTCCTTGAATAGCTTTCCTTGAGACTCTTCTACCTAGACAAAGACCTCCTCCACACCAAGCCAATCTCTCCTTCGATCTAACCTTCAACCTAGCAGTAGCAACACTTCGACCCTAACAACTTCGACTTGGCAGCTTCTGACATCAACAACAGCTTTGACCTTGACTAGGAGACTTAGATCTCCTAAACCAGCCCACACGTTAGAGAGAGAGGCACCAAAATTTCGATTTTCTTCTTCCCTTCCTCCTTGACCAAACTCCACTCCTTTTGGACCCTTCCTTCAACTTCTCATTTCTTTCCAGCTTCCAGCTTCCAAAGATCGAACTATGCTTGAGAGAGTGAGATGCTCAAATGAAGTCAAATTCCCTTCTATATATAGCCTTCCAATGAGGTCAAATTGCCTTCCTTGAGGCCGATTTGATCTTCATGAGGCTAACTTGGTATGGAGATTACATAATTTATTTTTGACTCAAAAATAATTATTTTTACATCGTTCGAAAGCCCAAGAAGGGTCTCATAAAATACACAATGACTCTATTGACTCTTTATTAATCATAGGAGTCCTCAATGGGGACTTTGACTAATATAATTATGACCCAAGCATGAAACCCATGCTTTAATAAGTCATTGTAACAATAATAAAAATTCTTTTAACGTACATTTTATGAAGACCAAACCTAGGTACATTTTTCAGCACAATGTAGCATCATCTCACTCTGCTCTGCTAGTGTCCACCTTCCTCCAGTTTATGACTAGAGGCGTGGTCATGGGCCTCCAATCCTGCATATGAAACCTCCTGAGGATCTTTGTAGTGTACTTCCCCTATCCCAAGAAGATCTCCCCATCACCATGCCATAACTCTACCCCGAGAAGATGGTGCATAAGCCCTATATTTCTCATCTCAACTCTCTTGCAAGATCTATCATGCAATCCTGAATCAAGTTGTCTGCTCTAGTCGATATAAGATCATCAACATAGAGCACTAGAATGAGCAGAAACCCTCCAACCATGATATAGTATAGGTTGGCATCTGCCTCACTCTTAGTGAAGCTCAATCCCTGAAGGCAGTTATCAATGCAAGTGTACTATGCTCTCTCAGTGCCTTGAGCCCATAAAGAGCTCTCTTCAGTAAACAGACATGAGTGTCAATACTGAAAGTCTCAAACCCCTCTCACTGCTCCATATAAATCTCCTCCTCAACCACCCCATTGAGAAATGTTGTCTTCACATCCATCTGGTGGATCTTCCACCCCATTTGAACTGCAAGTGCCAAAATCATCCTAATGGATGAATAACAAGCCATTGGAGAAAATGTCTCATCATAGTTGATGCCCTTAACCTGTGAGAATCCCTTGGCCAGAAACCTAACCTTGTACTTCTCCACACTCTCATTTGCTCCATGCTTCACCTTATACACCCAACGTGAGCCTACTACTGATTTTCCCTCTAGGTGTGGCACAATCTCGCAGACATCATTCTTCATGATGGAGGAATATTCCTCCACCATGGCATCCTGCCAAACCTACTAAGAGGTTGCCTCCTCATAACAAGAAGGCTTTGTGTCCAACAACTCAATCATCAACGCCATATATTTGGTGTACCTCTGTGGCGGCTTTCTTTGTTTGAACATAGAGCTCAGAGTCTGAACTCGCTCCTGGATCTCCTAAATCAACTTCTCGACCCCACTTGGCTCTCTTGCTCCCTATGTTGGGAGTCGCTGACTCGGTGGTTGCCTCCACTCATCCTAGTCTCTCCTCTTGATCTTGTGCGGACTCCTAGTCATCCTGTTGTGTGGCCCTCTTGCCACCTGGCTTAAACTCAATCTATGGTACTGGTTGAGGCTCCTGCTTGGGAGCGAGTAGATCCTCCTCAGGTACTCCAACTTGCTCTCGCTCTGAGGGCTCCCTCAAAGCTCTGCTCTCCTAAAACCTCACGACTCTACTCTACACACTTCTTGCCTTGCTGCTCAAGGTTGCGCCTGTCTCAACCTGCAACCTATATAGATTCTTCATTCTCACACTTATCTACTTCATACACCCAAAAGCTAAGTGCTTGAGGTAAGCCTTACCTCTGTTGAAGATGACATCATAACCCTTATCCTCTAGGGTAGCCATTGAAACAAGGTTCTTCTTCAGACCTGGAACATAGTCGACATCCTTGAGATGAAGAGAGTTACCAAAATCCCCCTCAAAACTGACAGTACCGACTCCCATGGTCATGCACTTTCCATCATCTCCTAGCTCAATGTGAAACTACATGTCCTTCTCTTCCAACTTTTTGAAATACTCCTTGTTCCCGATAATGTGTAAGGATGCTCCAGAACCAATGCTCGATACACTACTTCCTACTAAGCTTGCAATGCAATCTATCAATGAGAAATTTTTCTCGATCAGAGAAGAAAACCCATCTACCTTAGCTAATGCAACCATATGATCCTTACTGGACCCCTTCTTTCAATTAGGACATTTAGTGTCATAGTGCCTGAACTTATGGCAATGGAAGTACTTGATGTTGATCATATCTTTCTTCTTCTTCTCGTCCTTCTGACTAGACTCGGCCTTACCTTGGCCTTCTTGCCCTTGGCTTTGCTACCTTTGCCTGCCAAGGCAAAGTTCTCCTCGTCCTCTGCCTTTGTTGATCTTCCAGCTCTCGTCCCTCTGAATTTCTTCTTGAATACAATCTGACCACAGCCTTTCCCAGTTGGGAAGGTTCTCTTCGCCACTAACTGCATCCTAGAAACTCTCCCAAGACTTGGTAAGTCCCAGAACGCAAGACTCACAAGGTCAACGTCTACTACAGTATCGCCCATTCCAACTAGCTCATCCCGAACCTGGGTGAACTTGGAAAGATAAGTAATGATGGGCTCTCCTTTGCTCATCCAGATATTTCTTAGCTTGTCCTTAGAACAAGCTTCATGGCATCGTTAGAACCCTAATACAAATCTAAGATGGATTTTCACATATCATATGTTGTCTTCTTCCCATGGAGATGAGGGATAACATGGTCTTTAACCCCCTCACGAATGATGCTCCTGGCCTTGGTGTCATTCTTGTTATGTTGGATCAACTGTTGGGCATCCTAAAGTGGCATTATTTGATTCTTCATAAATTCTAGCACCCCATTATGTTCCAACACCACTGACATAGCTCCCTCCATGAGTAGAAGTTCAAGGCTCCCTCTAAACAATGATCTGCCCTTAGTCCTTGGAACGCCATCCTGTTATCCAAAGAACCGATCTTCAAACTCTAGTGCAAGCCTTCTGCCTTGTCAAACATACATGGAATGTGGATAGCCAAATAAGGTAAAGCATGAATGCATTTACTATTAACAAATGATATACATATATAATACACTCATATGACTGTTGGATTCATATTCCAACGTCTCTTTGACTCCCTTTGATTGTTTATCTTCCACACCATAACCCTTAGAGGATTAGGTGTCCAACATTCCCCCCTTAATCCGAAGGGATATGTATGAGTCCAAGAAGAGAGTTGTAATACAAAATGTGCAAGAAATGCATGGCAGCACTAGGTTGAATGTGCTCTCTGAAAGGTTGGTATAAGGGGGTGTTTTAAGGATGACCACCAACACTGGAACGCTTAGTGGAGTTCTCAGAACTCTTCCAAGTCTAGCAAGAAGCAGAAATCTTCTACTAGAGGAAGTGTCCCTAATGCTTTGGAGATGGAGTACTCAACCTGAAAAGGGAGGTTTCAACCCCGCATAGATGGTTTAAGGCTGACCACCAACCAAAGGCATGCTCAAGGGCATCTTTGTCTCTGGCTATAACTCTGAATTTGGTATGGCAGGTTGTGGCTCAGGCTCGCTTGATGTGGCTTTGAAACTTGTATATGACCATAACTTCCCCCCCTATCAATACAAGGTGAGAAGATGAAGAGATCTCAACTACAAGACTTTTCAATATTTGAGAAAAAATCCTATTGTATGAGTGAAATATCTTCTTGGTTGTTGAAACCCATTGCCAAGAAGCGATCCATCGAAGATGAATCTTTAATCTTGCAAGAGGCTTGCTTTTGAAGCATCTGTTTGAAGAATGAGTACGCTGACCACAATGCTTGCACGGATGAAGATCAAAACAATGATCTTTCATATGGCCAACTCCGTCACAATGTTGGCATTTAACAATTTCTGTCTGCGAATGTGGAAGAGCAGAATCTGGAACAAGTGAAGGTGAACCATCATGAAGAAACCCAACACTTTGAAATTGAATGGGCTTGGAATAATCGGAATATGAAAGGACACATCCTTGTCATATCCAAGACCAGTTTTGTGCTTATTATCAACAAGTTCTTCCCGAAGTCTGATGATGGGCTTGGGAAGCGTATGCTGAACTTCTGCTTCTGCATTCAACTCTACTCTTGAGATGGTTACTGCATCTGAATCAACCTTAATCTCATTGATATGATTACATTTTGGTAGCTGATGGGAGTCTGTCTCAATGTTCTGAACAGAAACAGGTTCAAAATGATGACCCCACTACTGGAATTGAGATTCTAGTTGCAAAAACTCGATCTTTTCATGTGCATGTTGCAAACAATTTCGAATTTAAGAGAGAGAGAGGCTTTGTTGACACTTAGCATACCATCAATAGTGGAAAGTATCAGAGTGTTCAACAACTCTAATGCATCATCAAGATTGGCCATTGTCTCAGAATAAAGGCTCAAAGTAAACAAATAAGCGTCTTATTTTCAAGAAATTTGTGCAAGGAGTCCAAAAAAATCTTTAAACCAGGCTAATAAGCAGTTTGAGTATTCCTTCAAAACTATAATTCTTTCTTGCAAGGAGCCAACAAACTAGACAATGCAAGTTGGTTCTTGGTGGAGACTTATATATCTCAATACTAAAGGATGCCAAAAGATCAATATTTGTTCCTAATGGAATATCATTTTATGTGTTGTCTAGACTCTTGGAAAGGCAATAAATTTACATTTAATGCACATATAAACTTTATCGACACCAATGCACATTACTTATTCAATCCAAACTTGTATAGAGACCTTCACAATGTTCGCAACTTATGCACAACATTTCACGACTAGTTCAACAACCAACAATACATGCCATCAAGCAATTAAATGTCAACATGCAAAGATGTAAAATACTTCATCTCGAGTGCAGGCGTTATAAAATTGACGAGGGTTGTCCTTATGGCCTCAGTTTTCAGCACAACATATACTATTCAAATAATATTAAAATTGACTATAAAATGGCTCCATTATGCCACACTACTTGAAAAGTCCACCATCAACAACCACACGGAGACCAATACTATATATTCAAAGGGGTGGTACCAGTCAATGCACTTTGCAATGTAATTGTTCACCACAACACCATTATGACCATACAAATCCTTCACATATGAACATATGCTCTCATGTAAAAAAATGCAGCATACCAAACCACTTCACCAACATACCATTCCACCACACTGAAATGAACTACCGGAAGGAAACAACACACCAAGAGCAAGTTAATATGGTGGTTGCATGTTGCACTCAACTTGGCTCAGAAAGGCTTTTTCCACGAACAAGAAATTGCACAGTCCTCTAGCAGAGTGTTCTCATGGCTTACACGAAACAAATCTAAATCTCTTCCTCCGCTGGATTTTCCCCTGCCAGGCGTGAATCTTCCACCTACACTTCCAAATTATGTGGAACCAACAAAGACCATTGTCACAACCCTTCCAAATGGTCCCAAATTTGCATCTGAAAACTCTTCGAGCCCAACTGCATCAATTGGATTGTACGTTGATTGTGGTTTCGTGTATGAGCCCCACGTGGATTGTGGTTCCATGTATGAGCCCCACATTGATTGTGGTTCCGTGTATGAGACCCCATTGTCCAGCGAACGCAGCTTTTCTTGACTAGGAGCTAAAGGAACATCTAGCGAAAGTGAAATCAGAGATTGCATAAATTTCGATCAATCCCCAAAGTTTGATTCTGGAAGCACTGCATTCAACTGGCTATGCTGATGCATTAGGGAACCCTCTCATGCCTCCTGAATCTACTATAAACAGATTGAATGGCACAATTTTTTCAAGATGACAACTTAAATCGTCAAGATAGACATCCTGTAGCTTTGAATTTTGAATGAAATGCCACACAACACAAATAGTGAAAACTGAAAAGCGATCAACTCCCCCTCTATGATATTCGACCTAAATTTTAAAGAATAAAGCAACTCAGAGATATGATGGAGTAACTGGATGATACAGTTCTGGAAGAGAAACATTACAATTAGGACGATGCAGTAATGCCTCGGTAATGTTGGATGTGCAGACCCACCAGAGGTGTTTCTACTAGGCCAGGGAAATAGAGGTGTCAGAAAGAGCGGTAGAATGCCAAAAATGCTTAGAGTAATGCCTTACAAGGAGTGGAGGTTGACAGCGATAGGCCTACGATGGTCATGAGCAGGTCTTAAAAGCATTAGAAAAGGTAGCAAATAGTGGAAAAAATAGCACCCAAATGCAATGACAGTTTTTCATGAGCACTAGGGAGGACAGGCGAAAATGTAGAAGCTATTAAATTTCACTGACAAGTAGAAAACCTCACTGGATGATAGGTATTGTAGACACGTTTAAAGCGAGGCCTCTGATTTGTGTTATGGCATGGCAAACTTAGGATGGCAAAACTGAAATGCACAATGACCACAAACCCTGTGGCTCAAGAGCAGGGCAGGCATTCGCCTGCTTTGATACCATGTCAAACATACATGGAATGTGGACAGCCAAATAAGGTAAAGTGTGAATGCATTTACTATTAACAAATGATATACATATAATACACTCATATGACTGTTGGATTCATATTCCAATGTCTCTTGGACTCCCTTTGACTGTTTATCTTCCACACCATAACCCTTAGAGGAATAGGTGTCCAACACGCCTAATCTACACCCTTCACTAACCAATCAATCTGGTGTTGGTCTTTGTGCCGATCTCTGCTCTAATACCATGTTAATTTTCTTGAAACTCTATAACTACTTAGATTAATTACTGAAAATAAGTCAACTGAAAGTTGAAACCAAATTTACTTTCACCAAGATACAGAGTTTCTTAACAATTTATAAGCAGTAGAAAATAATTGAGAGATAAATACACATGCACACAAATTGACACGCTCGTTTACCCAATAAACCCAAATGGGAAAGCCTACTTTCTTTGTTGTGGTATTTTATTAATTGATCTTAGAGCAATTGGTTCTATTACAAAGCAATCTGTTTTTTGAGAACACATGTCTTCTCTCGCTGAAGTAGCATGACTTGCCCTGCAAATCCCCTGATGTTGCTCCTATTTCCTTGCACAAATTCTCCTATTTCCTAGCAGAAATCCTCCTATTTCCTAGCGCAAATCCTACCTCCTATTTTATAGGGAAAATCCCTATTTCCTTGTGCACTTGTGATGTACTATTTCTTAGGACACAAGCTCCTCAACTCTACGCACACACAATCAAAGAATGATCTCACAAGAATATGTGAATTATGTGCCTTCATTCTCCTCTTTATAGACCCAATTCAAGTATGCAAGGAAGGCCTGGTTCAATTTTAAAAGTCAAGTTGTGATTGCTAGTTAACTGGGAATCCTACATGTTCTCTCTCCAATCAACATTGAAGACTAACTTGTTCTAACTGAACTTGTAACTGCCACCTTGTTCTGTAGTCAAACTGAATAAGACTCCACATAACTGAAGCTCCAACTCTACGAATGCAAACTTGATGATTATTCCAATGAACTGATAATAAGCTCATCCTAAATGAAGTCTAACTCACGAGCTCGCACTCATGCCAGAGAAAGACAAATTGAGGTCTTCACTGGCTAAGGCACAGGCAGAAGACATTCACTTGTTACATTTTCAACAACTTCCCAAACACACCTCATGGCTAATGTTTATAATATATACTTCAAAAAGATGTCAAAATCTCAAATTGAACTATGTTATATGGTTAACTCTGTTTTATGATGTATGGATAAATCTATGACATGCTTCATAATGATGTTAATATATCATTGGATTGAAATATTTTAACATGTGTTTTATTAATTACATGAACATATAATTTTATTCATGATTAAGACTATTGGTTTTCAAATTACGTGAGATTGAACACGAGAAAAATTGATCCTGCAGAATTAGTTTTATTTGTGTTAGACAAAATGAAGATTTATGGTACAAAACATTTTTTTAGATTTGGCTACTAGAAATAGCGATGGGCCTCCAACCAAAAATAGTTGACCCTAGGCTAGGCAAATCTTACCTCACATTTGTCTACCCTATCTTAACACTACTGATTTCCAGCATAAATAGGATGCCCATCTAAAAGAGTCATTATATACTCCACATTTCCAATGCACCCACCTTAATGACCATTTTATTTTCCTTTACACCAAGAATTTCTTTGATCTCTGAAATTTATCCTTGGGCAATGCCTTGCGAAGATGTTTGTTGTCATTGGTTTCTTCATCCTCACTTGACTCCTAGTTATGTTACCCACCAAATTGTGAGTAAACCCCAAGGATAATTCTTCCCCCTTTGATCCAGCTTGCCTATCAGTGTGTAATGTTCTGAAATAGGAAAAATAGTGATATGCAAAGCAAATTACAAATACAACGCCAAAAATAAGAACCAATTAAGCCATTTTATTAATCGATTGGAGCAAAGTACAATAGTGTGAAAGTTGTGCACATGGGCTTGTCTCAATGGCAAGTGTGACAAGACCCAGGTGATAAAACAACAAGCCCAAGTGATAGAATCAACTGCTCCAATAATGTCCTGCACTGCCCCAGAAATCTACACTATCTGCTAGAAAGAAACTGATGAAAACCCCACCTCTGGTGCTCAAAAAATTCTGCAAAATTAATCACGATCTCTTCACCAAAAACCCACCAAAACCCAGAAAGGATTTGGTCTGGTTTTGACCCCCAAAATTCAGCCCCCAAATGCCACCACCTCCTCCAATTGCTAGAAAATACGGCCTGCTTGTAACTCACAAAAAAATCTCTCCAAAGCACAACCCCATGAATTAGCTACATAAAACAAATAAACATGCAATCTGAAAACTCCACAAAACAACAAGTTTAGGACACTACTGAGCAGAAATATTGAAGTTGAGTCATTTATTAAATATCCAATGAGAAGCTAAGTACAAATATAGTGGAATGTGTGCAACTAGGCTTGCTTAAGCAAGCACACAAATTCCAGGTGAGAATGAAGAAAAGTCCACGTTGAAATGGCTCATTGGTTGTACGATATGCCCAAAAACTTACCATTGTTGCTACTGGAGGCCCAAAAATTTACTATTGTTGCTATTGGAGGCAAACTAAGATTTGAGGCCTCAAATCTGCTCCAAAAATTCTGAAAAATTAACTGGATGCTTCTTTCACCCAAATCTACTAAACCCAGAAAAATCTTTGGCTAATTCCCGCTGACCTGGAAAGCCCCAAAATGTGCAAATTCCCTTAAAATAATGTTGTCGTTGCTACTACTACTGCTATAGGAAATCTACAAAATGACCCCTCAAAACCAATGTGGAAAAAGTCGAAGTCGGAATTAAAACAGCAAGGATCCAAAAGTTGAAAAACTCGTTAAAGTCGGGAGTTTTTTGGAAAAGCCGGGAGTTTTTTGAAAAAGTCTGCAAAAAGTCCTCAAAATTAAAAAAACACAAAAATATTCATTTTATTTTTATTTTTTTTAACATCTAGAGTATCCACAACATCAAATAAATGCATTTCCACATAAATATGTAAAAAAAACTAATATATAATATGTATATGAAGTCTAGTGCTACATCACAAATCAAAATAGTGAATCAACTCCTGAATCTTGAGTCTTGTCTGAGTCTCAACTCTCAAGAGTCAAAATATCAACAAAACATATAATAAATGTATATCATGAGTCATATACATGTCATAAAGTAATCAGTCACTAAGAACCTCTCCCCTTTTACAGGAATAGGGAATGGCTTTGCCTTTTCCTCTAGAGGAAGAAAGCCCAGCCCCTAGAAATACAAATGGAGTCAGCCATCCTCTAGAAACAGATAAAAGAGGTGGCCTCTGTCCTATGCTGCTGATGCCCATCCTAGATGGTGTCACCTTCTCCTCATCATCCTCATCCACCTCTACCCCCTGACCGTGATGTTGCTCCTCCTCCTCTACCTTTGGCTCTCCCTCCCCTGCAAATGCTACCTCCTCTAGATCCACATCTAACCAATCCGGGATCGAGTCCATGGTCGACCTCTCAATCTCGACCCTCCATGCAATAGTGGTATCAATATTGTCCAAGGAGATGGCTTCCACATCAAGAGGTTTCTAAATTAGTACTTAGAAAATTTAAATATTAAAAATAATCAAATGAATTCAAAAAAATTCATTTGAAATTTTTTACCTGTTGCACTTTTTGTTGTGTATTTTGTCAAATACACTCCAGTTGCGCTCACACCTAGAGGAACTACATGTTTGGCTAAGCACTCGAATGGCAAGCTTTTGGAGATGGGGTACTCTGCCACCATAGCTTGTCCACCAAGCATCTACAAGTTAAAAGAAAATGAGAAACATAAAAAAACATTGAAATTCTAAACTTGAAAGTTTGAAACAAGCTAAAGCTTACCTGGCATTTTGGTCGTCCTATTCTTAATAGCCATGGTAAAACCAAATGTGCCACCCCCCATCCTATATACCTCCATTTCTTTAGAAATATCTTCACGTTCTTGCTCAAATGACACCATCCTCTCAACACAAGTGAAGAATTCATCCATCACCTCGGCATCAAATCTGAAACCACAGGTGTAAGAAAATGCGGGGTTGAAGTAGATACCTGCAGCATGAATAGGGCGATGGAGGGTATTGTTCCATCGCTCATCAATCACTCTCAATATGACCTGTTGTTTCTCTAACCCCTCATCTCCCTTATCTTGATAATAAGCACGAATGGCTTCTTTGGCCCTATCCATGGCCTCATACAAGTAGCCCATTACGGGCTTGTCTCCATCAACCAATTAAGAACCCTTACCAAAGGTTCTGAAATGGCACACACCTCCTCTACTCTTGCCCAAAAGCTCTGGTCATATGAAACTAGTCTGCATATGCCCTCTCCCTCTGGTTTGTGACTAATAGATAAAGCACACCAATTCAGTGAAAGAAACATGCTCTTCACATCCCACATAGAATTCAACAGAGACTGAAGAGATATGAAAGTAGTGGAAAATCGTGTAATGGCGGGACGCACCAACTCTTTGTTTTTGGTGAATTTTCTCATCAAGCTAAGCACAAATGCATGACTATATATAAATTTTGTTATGCTCCTGGATGATTCAACAATATCCCTCACAATAGGAATCTTACCTATATCCTCCAACATCAAGTCAATGCAATGAGCAGCACAAGGTGTCCAAAACAAGTTAGGATACCTCTCCATAAGCAACTTGCCAGCTGCAACATAATTTGCAGCGTTGCCCATTATGACTTGGACAATATTGCTTGGGCCTACTTCCTGAATGAAGAAGATCCAATAACTCACATAATAAACGTGCATCTTTAATGTGTGCAGATGCATCAACAGATTTCATAAACATTGTCCCCTTGGGACAACTAACCAAGAAGTTAAGAAGGGTCCTACCCTTCTGGTCAGTCCAACCATCTGACATGACTATGCATCCAGTTTGTTCCCATGATACCCTAAACTCCTCCAATCTAGAAGTGCAATCAAACTTTTCATCTTGAAGAAGAGGCCCTCTCAATTCTGCAAAGGTGGGGGCTTTGTACCCTGGGCCAACAACAGCAACAAAATCAAACATAGGTTGGTAGAATGGCTTTGTCTTGGCAATGTTGAAAGGAACATCACTCCATAGAAGACACTTACTGACCAACCTGTCAGCTTCTGCCTTTTCCTTTTTTTTAAGTGCTAATTTGATGCCAGGTGTGGTTCTAGGAACAAAAAAAGATGAGTTAGATAAGGGGATAGGACATATGGGTGTGGAAGGTGATGCTAAAGAAGCACTGCCACTCTCATTTCCCCCCACTCTTGAGGCCCCTACAAGTTGGATTTTTAGTGCTGCCCTGGTGCCTTTTCCCTCCTCTTTATCCATCAAGGATTGAATGGCCCGTCAGATGATTTCTGGAGATGTATTTGGGCAAAGGTCAACATTTTGCCCCGAAATTTGCCCCAAATGGCATTTTAATATGTTGATACCTCCTAACATATGCTTGCCACACAACTTGCAAGTCAAATACATTCTATTGATCCCCCAGATTCGGGTATAGTATCAGGTTCACCATATTCCCACATAGTGTCCAAAAGCCTTGGCATTTTGTTTTTAACTTTGAACTTGAATTTAAACCTAGGCACAAAAAAAATTGAAACAAATTAAAAATTTGCCATCACATAAGAAGCAAACATAAATGCAATTGTTGATTTTAGATTTTAAATGCCTCTTCTCAATCACTTGAAAACACTCAGATTCAATAAACAAGGGTTTGAATTTTTGTCATTTTATTCTTGAAAGTTGAAGTTTTGCTTCAATCTAGATTCTAAACAATGTTTCCCTTTCAAAATTCTAGGCAAAAATAAGATATAAACAAACGAATAGAATTATAGAAAGATTTAAGAAGCCATTTGTGTAAAAAAAGACTAAGAGAGAAATTAAAATACATACTTGGCAGCAGCAATTCGGCACTTTGAATCTCTCACGTTGAGCAGTGGACAGATCTCCAAATCCCCACCACAAAACTAGCAAATCTCCTCCTCTAGGGCAATGGCAAACAACTAGTCTCTCCACAAGGACGAATGGGAGCAAAAACAGCAGATAAATATGTTTTTTCGGCCTTTTCGGCCGCTTATCCGCAGCCTAGGAGTGACAGCTGACTTTTCAGTTGACTCGTGACGGCTGACTTTCGGTTGAAAATCGGGAGTATTTCGATTTAATCACGATTTAATCGATAGGGAAAACGTCTGCAAAAAATCGGCCAATTAAATCATTTTGCTGAAAAAATCGTGTTTTTGGGATTTAATCCCGATTTTTTGCCGACTTTTTCCACACTGCTCAAAACTACTATGAAATTTTTGAAAATTTGGAAAGGGGCTCCTCACACCCCAACTAATAAAACCCAGAAATCGTTTGAGCTAATCCCAACTGGCCCAAAATGCTCAAATAGTGTGAAAATCCCAACTAAACCAGTGATTCGCCCTGGCTACAAGAATGAGGATTTCAGACTTGAATATCATCTAGAAAATTCTGAAATTTTAGCCATGCACTCCTCTCACAAAACCCAACATAACCCGGAAAATTATTAGGCTAAATCCACTAGTCACTGAAACCCCAAAATATGTATGTAGCCTTCACCGACTATACTAGTGTGCTACAAAATTGAACCGCTGCAAGAATGCACAATTTCCCCTGAAGGGAAACTCCTCCAAATCCCTGGAAAATTACTTCCTCAAACTTCTAGCCAAAATTAGCTCCAATACTTGGCAAAACACTATTGCTCAACCCTGCAAAATAGTTGGAAATCCAGCCCACAATAACTGATCCTCAAATGAGCAACTTGAATTGCCTCCATGCCTGTGGAATGACAAACTAAGTGGATACCTGCAATAAAGCTTTGTGGAAATTCTGAATTGGACTCCCTAAATTACCTCACTACAGAGACACTCGAAGTTCTCTGAAATGAAGGTGGAAATTTTGCTTAGAAATTCCTTGTGCTAAACAACATTGGATGACTTGGCTAATCAGCTCAAGCAAACTCTCCAATTCTGAAATGAAAAGCCAAAATAGAATGATAAAAATAAAGCTCTAGCCTTCCTTTTATTGTTGCTTTCCCTTCCTCATATCATGGTTCGATTTCTTTCACACTATGCTTTGATACCATGGTTCGATTTCCCTTTCTGGTAACCTCCACAACTTATGTTCACTTTAATTTTTCTTCTTTTCCTAAGTCCCAACCATTGCCTTTTCTCCAAAATTTATTTAATACCTCCATAACTTATTTCTCCTAATTTTATTTATTTAAAAATATTTCTTATTCGCCAAAATTTCAAAATTGAGAATTTCCCTTAGCAAAATTATTAATTGGGGACATTACACAGTTGCTCCACATTGATCCAGAAATAGCCACTCACAGTTGCCTCTCAGCCACTCTCCTGTCAGTAATTTTCTTTTACTTGGTTGAATCACCCGCTGAAGGTGGGTCTTCGAAGTTCAAATATGAGGTACACTAACCACTTCTGTAACAAGCGCTTTCATTTAATGGTTTGAGGCATTCTATTAGGGATAACGGACTAAATTGAATAATCGACCACTTTTGACTGTATCCCTGTTCCCCTATTTCACCTTGGTGGTTATATCTCACCCCTACTCTAGTATAACCTTCCTTGAGGCCTTTCTTTCCACTATCCAAGAGGAGCATGAATAGGAGGCCTTGATTGATGATGTGTGTCCATGCATTATCCATGTTTTCCACTTTCCGACCTTTCCCATATTCCATCTTCCTTCGTTGAGTTGATTGCTTCCTGCTCACATTCTCTAGTTTCCCCTGTGTATCGAGTCTTGAGTAAAAGGGCCCGAAAACATGGCTCTAAGAGGTTGACACAGCTAAAAGGAAGATAAAATCCTATATCGCCACACTGAGCTCTACGCCTCTCATTAGCCCTCACCTAGTTCCCAGTTTATCATGATGTATCTAAATAGAAGGAACTTTGAAAGTCCAAACATGAATGAGCAATGCACTACAACATCTTAACAGGGTATTTGATGCATCAAATGAAGCTTGTAACCCAAGCTATCCATGCAAAGAAAAAGAATACAATTGAAAGAAAAAGGCCCACTCAAGGGGTGGTAAAAATAGGCAAAGGAAAGGGGTAACTCAAGTCCAATGATTACTCCCTCTTCACATCATATTACTTGAGGAAATTAGTTGCATATATAGTACACCACAATGACATCTTCCATGAAGTCAACCCCAAACCATTTCACTCTTTATCTTACACCTTGTAGTTGATGGGTTCACCTAAGAACAATTACTCCCCTTAAGGTTAGAAGCACCTAATAGGGCCCATACTTAAGTAGTGTAACCTAACTACATTTCTTGAGCTAGAAATACATTTTAAGATGGACAATACAAATCTTCCCGCAGCTAGGAATTGTGGAATGGAAAAGATAGAGACCGTGGATCCTGGTTCCTCCACATACCTCACGCCCTGTGTCCTACCTGCCATTCGATGGTCTTCCGGTACCACTTTCCTTCTCCTTATTACACTGAATCCTGCCTCCCTAAATCCAAATGGGTTAGACTTCTGTGATGTACTTTAATGCATTGTTCCATTGAATGTGGCCCACTCTAATATCCTTATGGTTTGAGGTAACTTTGATGTTGATCTCACTTGATTCCACGAGTTGTGTTAGGTGTTTGCTCCAGGTTTTATGGGCCATCAACACTTCATAGAGGACATCCATCGCACATGTGCCTCCACCAAAGACCTTCTAAGCAAGTCGTTGCACATTTTTTGAGGGACATTGGGGCATGCGATGGGTACACCAACATACAACATGATATCCTCTTCCTCAAACACCTTCGACGATGAGTTTGAGTTTCAATGTTAGAATGTTACTTCCAATGATGATGTTCTTCAAGGCCCTGGTGGACACCACCTAGTTGGATTTGTGCCCAAGGGAGCAAGGGGTTGCGACCCTTATATGCCATGTGATCAGGCACCACGACAAAGGGTGGAAGAGGAGGAAATTAGGGTTGTTGGATGCTCTGAGGAGCTATCATCATTGGATGAACCCCGGAAGAATTACCTCAAAGATTTCAAAGGGAGGCGTGCACGAGCTCGCCAAGACAACGTGGCGCAGTGGGGTTGTTTGCCTGGCAGTTGACATAACCCGAGGGAGGACCCCGTATACATGTTATAATGAGATTATGCGTTTTTCTAAGTAGCGGAGAGTTCGATGGGACCCATGGCCAACCTAGCAAGTGTCGTGGCCAAGAGCAACGTGGCTACACTCAATAGGATGAGAGTGTTGGAAATACTGGGGGGGGGTTAATCAGTATTTCTTTTCAATTATTATTTTTATCAGTTAAATACATTTATAATTGGAACACAGAAATAGATAACAGGAATAGATGCTTTTATTAATGTGATCTTTGCAATAAATCAAGTACAATATATATATATATGGTTTCAATCAGTTGCCAAGCAACAACTTGGACTCTTTGTGAGGCTCCAACCTCCAGAGCACCCACTCTGTCTTGTCAAGGCACCAACCTTGAATTTAGGAGCACCAACTCCCAAACACCAATCATTTCAGTTCTGAGGCACCAACCTCAAGGGCTCCAACCCCCTGCTGTAATTGTCTGGATCTGTTTGGTTGTAATTCTCTACTCCCAACCCTGTTGGACCTATGACTTACTTTTGTCCTCCTGTTCCTTCCACTTTTGCTAAAACTTCGACTCCCTTTTTTTCCTTACAGTTCGCCAGCAACACTTTGAACCTTCCTTGTTCACTATTATAGAAGCCTAATACGCATGACCTTTTGGATTTCTCTGTTAAAATTTGGGTACCAGAGGACAAGTGGTTCCCTAAGGCTTTGATCTTTGGGCTAGGGAAAAGTGTCCAAATTTATTTTTTACTTTTCTCCTAAAGTGACTTTATAAGTGGTAAAGTCAATTTAATTTAAAAGTGACTTTATAAGTGGTAAGTTACATTCTAATTTAAAAGTGACTTTATAAGTGGTAAAGTTACATTCTAATTTAAAGGTGACTTTATTAAAGTGAATGAAGAATTAGAAAGTGAAAAAGTGACTATGGAAACAGAAAGCTAAGTGGGTCTTTATTTAAGTGGGTGAGTTAAAAAATAGAAAGTGAGAATTAAATGCACATTTATTCTCATCCCTAGATCTAAATGAATCTCAACCATTAAATCTTAGGGTAACCCAAAAGGTCATTTAGAAAATAAAAGGAGAAGAGAAGAGGAAAAGATCATTCATTCTTTCATGAACATTTGAG
>APFE030869920.1:0-54701 GCA_000404065.3 Pinus taeda | reverse complement strand
TTATTGTTGTAAAAAATTTTGTTTTGGTTGTTTGTTGATTGGCACGATTTTTGAGGCAGAGTTCAAGCACGGAAATCGAGATAAGTTGTAATTTGTGGTTGCTAGAATTTTTACTCTATATTTCAGTTTATCTGTAAAAGCATTTTCAGAAATAAAGAAGAGCTCTCAAACTGGTTTTCCCCAAGAGTTGTAGGGGGTTTTTCCAGGGTCACATTAACCAAAAATCACTATGTTATTTTCTGTGTGTGGCTGTCATAATTTTGTTGTGTTTTATTTCTGCAATTTCAGCAGTTGTAAAATCTCTAAATTTGTGTTTTTAGAAAAATATTATCATTTCCAGATTTTAGAATTTTAATCATGCTTGGATTTAAAACTAAATGCATGGAGTGATAAGGAAAACTGATAACCGGAGTGGGGGTTGAAATTTCTTCATGGTATCAGAGCATGGTTGGCTGAAAAGTGCAGTTTGGGACAGCAAAGTGAAAACTATAGCAAGCTGATTTTGAACAGAAACCTTTGCCACAGATTTGAAAATTTCAATTTGATAGAGCAGTGAAACATGTCTTTGGGTTTGAGAGTTGCAAACAGGTTGGATGGGCAGAACAACTACAGTGCATGGAATGAGAGAATCCATAGCCTCTTTGAAGAAGTAGAAGTCTGGGGCATTATGGTAAATACCACACAGCGCCTAGTAGCAGTACCTGTTGACCCTGTACAGTTGGCAGAGTTTAACAAAAAGAATGCTAAGGCAAAAATATTGATTCTGGAAGGAATCAAAGACCATGTCATTCCTCATGTGAGAGGAAAGACTTATGCACATGAGATGTGGACAGCGTTGACCAATCTTTACCAGAGTTCAAATGAAAACAGAAAAATGGTTCTAAAGGAGAAACTGAAGGCCATTAAAATGGCTAAGACTGACAATGCTACAACATACCTCACAAAGGTCACTTCAATGAGAGATGAGTTGGCAGCCGTAAGCGAGATCATTGCACCCACTAAATTGGTGAGAATTGCTTTGAATGGTCTTCCCAAGACTTGGGAGAATTTTGTGGATGGCATTGTTGCACAGGAAAACCTTCCCGATTGGGAGAGGTTGTGGAATGATTGCATTCAAAATGAGATAAGAAAGAACCATCTTGGGGCAGCGAAACAAGTGGAAGAAGATGACAAATGTGGCATTGTTAGCAAGAGGAAAGAAGGGCAGAGCAAAGAAGCAAGCTTCCAACAGTGGAGGCAAAAGCAAAGGTAGAGGCAAGCAGCAGAAAAAGGAGAAGGACTATTCCAAAGTCAAATGTTGGAATTGTCAAAAGTTGGGACACTATGTTGTTGTGTGTCCGGAGAAGAAGAACAAGAAAGGGAAAGACAAAACCATGGCAGCTTCTGCAGAGATAGAGAGCTTCTCAGAGAGATTTGATCGATAGTTTGGGTTCATAGCTTGTGAGGCCACTAATGCAGGATCACCTACCATACAAGTTCAGAGGGAGTGTGCCTTCCCCGCTACTAGCAAAGCATCTTCTAGCATTTGGTATGTTGACAATGGCACTTCCCACCACATGAAAGGAGTCAGAGAGTACTTCTCAAAGCTTTCAGAGGGTGATACTGATATGGAGGTAGTACTTGGTGATGACAACATTGTTAGAGCAGTCGGTGTGGGGACATTGACATTTGATAGGGGACCCAAACCTCCCTTGAAAGTGTCAGATGTTCTATATGTGCTTGGAATGAAGAACCTGATATCCGTCTCAACACTTGAGGATAGAGGGTATGATGTGTTGTTCAAGAGAGGGCAGGTGCTTATATATCCTAGGGGAACTCCAGCTTCTTCAGCTAAAGAGATTGGTGTGCGCCATGCCAAGGTGTACAAGTTCTCATTCCAGCCCCTGATGGCATTGAGTAGCAGCACCCGGGACAGGACCGACAACAGATCTAGCAGTTTAGAGTTGTGTGAGATTCCGCCCCGCAGGATGGGGCACATGTATCATGGGGCCTTGAGTACATTGTGGGAGATCACCACTGGTTTGCCAAATTTCAGTTCTGATCACCTTGATGTATGCAGAGGATGTGCTATGCGGAAGTTTGCCAGATCCCCTTTTCCCAGCAGTGACAGCAGAGCGACCGAGATCCTTGACTTGATTCATACCAATGTGAGTGATCGGATGTCTCATGTATCCTTGAGTGGCTATGAGTACTATGTTTTATAAATTGATGACCACTCCAAAAAGACTTGGATTTATTTCTTGAAGACCAAGAGTGAGGTCTTCAAGCAGTTTCAAGAGTTCAAAGCTCTTGTGGAGACCCAAACAGGTAGGAAGATCAAGGTCCTCAGATCGGACAATGCAGGGGAGTATACCCTTGGTGAGTTTGTTGATTTTTGTGCTGAGGTAGGCATTAGGAGGGAGTTCACAGTTCCTTACTACCCCCAGCAGAATGGGGTTGCAGAGAGGAAAAATAGATCCATTGCAGGGGTTGCCAAAGCCAGGCTTCATGATCAGGGGTTACCTTTATTTTTGTGGGCAGAGGCCTGCAAGACTGTTATGTACTTACAGAACAGGAGTCCACATCATGCATTGGAGAATGTGACTCCAGAGGAGGCTTTTTCTGGGAAGAAGCCTGATGTTGGGCACTTTCGTATCTTTGGGTGCCTTACATATTCCTATGTCCCCAAGGAGAACAGGATCAAGCTAGAGCCCACTGAAGACAAGGGCATCTTTGTGGGTTATAGCAAGACCTCGAAAGCTTATTGGATTTATATTCCTGCGCAAAGGAAAGTGGTTGTCAGGCGAGATGTGAAGTTCGGGGAGGAAAGAGCTTTCAGGGGGTCACAGGAGTTAGAGTATCCGGAGTCACTAGACCCTCAAGAGCAGCTGAGTTGGTCACAGGGATCCAGTGGTCAGGGATTAGGAGGTACGTCGATTACAGTGTCAAGGCCATCAGTGAGCAGTGGCTCTCAGAGTCAGGTGGGTGGTTCTTTGGGCAACATGTAGGGCAGTCCGCAGAGCAGTTCACAAGGTAGTCCACTAATGGACAGTTCACACGGTACTTCAGCATCTACAGGCACAGGTTCAGGCATGAGGTCAGTTGACAAGCCTTCAGGAGTTCAAGCTTCTGATGATGATGAGGATTCTTTCACTCCGGTGGGAGAAGTATGCTCAGGGAAGAGGAAGCCCAAGTGGCTTCAAGATACCTTGCACGAGGCCACATCAGTTGCTGGGCCAAAGAGACAAGTTAGAGAGAGTAAACCACCTGAGCGGTTATGTAGTTACATGGCATTGGTAACAAGCATTGTTGACTCCGAGCCTTCTAGTTATGAGGAGGCAGCCAGCCAGCAGGTCTGAAGAGAGGACATGATGGATGAGTATTCTTCTATTATGAAGAACAATGTATGGGAGGTCATGCCGAGGCCTGAAGGTAAATCAGTTGCTACTTCCAGATGGCTCTACAAGATAAAGCATGTTGTAGATGGCAACATCGAGAAGTTCAAGGCTCGATTTGTGGCGAGAGGGTTCTCACAGGTAGAGGGAGTTGACTATGAGGAGACCTTCGCTCCCGTAGCTCGATATACATCCATTCGCTCCATTATATCGATTGCAGCAAAGATGGGTTGGAAGATCCACCATATGGATGTGAAGACTGGATTTCTCAAATGGCTTCATTAAGGAGGAGGTTTATATTGAGCAGCCGCAAGGCTTTAAGGTGCATGGGAAGGAGTCCCATGTAAGCAAATTGAAAAAGGCACTCTATGGCCTGAAGCAAGCTCCTAGAGATTGGTACTTGAGGATCGATGCATACTTGCAGCAGTTGGGTTTCACAAAGAGTGAGGCTGATCCGAACCTATACTTCATTGTGGTGGGTGAGGAGCCTCTCATATGGTGTTGTATGTTGATGAATTGATCTATTCACTGATGCAGAGAAACTTATTGAGGGCTGCAAGAGAGATCTTGCTTCAGAGTTTGCGACGAAGGATATCGGGTTGATGCATTATTTTCTGGGATTGGAGGTGTGGCAAGAGGAGGGGCATTTCTTCTTGGGACAAGGGAAGTACATTGTGGATATTCTTAGCAGATTTCACATGGAGGACTGCAAACCCATGTCTACACCTATGATCATTAACTGGAAGAAGCTTCACGCTTCTGATTCCAAGTTGGTGGATCCTACTCCATACAGACAGTTGATTGGTTGTTTGATGTATTTGGTCAACACTCGACCAGATATATGTTTTGCAGTTAACACTATGAGTTAGTTCATGTGTGAGCCCAGGGGAGTGCACTGGGTAGCTGCAAAACACATTCTTCGTTACTTGCAGGGGACAGTGGATTTTGTATGGATTATAGATAGGGTGATGGAGTGAGACTAGCAGGGTACACGGATTCAGATTGGGCAGGTTGTGCTTCAGATAGGAAGAGTACTTCCGGGTGTTGTTTTGAGTTGGGTTCGGCAGTTGTGTCGTGGATCAACCGGAATCAACAGTCAGTTGCATTGAGTTCAGCTGAGGCAAAGTGTATGGCTGCTAGTTTGGCTAGTTGTGAGGCAATATGGCTTCGCAAGATGTTGTTTGGTCTATTTGGTCAGGGATTGAGACCTTCAGTAATTTACTGTGATAATCTTGCATAAAACTCACGGAGAATCAAGTTTTTCATGACAGGTCAAAGCATATTGAGATCAAGTATCACTTCATCAGAGACTATGTCCCAAAAGGAGCTGTCAAGCTTGAGTAAATTTCCACAAATGAGCAGGTAGCAGACATTTTCACCAAAGCCTTACCAAGCGGAAAGCATGTATACTTAAGAGACAAGATGGGAGTGGTGAGGAACACTTTCCTTGGTAAGAGGGAGTGTTAAAATTTGCGTACCAGAGGACAAGTGGTTCCCTAAGGCTTTGATCTTTACCTAGGGAAAAGTGTCCAAATTTATTTTTTACTTTTCTCCTAAAGTGACTTTATAAGTGGTAAAGTCAATTTAATTTAAAAGCGACTTTGTAAATGGTAAAGTTACATTCTAATTTAAAAGTGACTTTATAAGTGGTAAAATTACATTCTAATTTAAAAGTGACTTTATTAAAGTGAATGAAGAATTAGAAAGTGAAAAAGTGACTATGGAATTAAAGGGTTAGTGGGTCTTTATTTAAGTGGGTGAGTTAAAAAATAGAAAGTGAGAATTAAATGCATATTTATTCTCATCCCTAGATCTAAATGAATCTCAGCCATTAAATCTTAGGGTAACTCAAAAAGTCATTTAGAAAATAAAAGGAAAAGAGGAGGAAAAGGTCATTCATTCTTTCATGAGCATTTAAGAGAAAGAGAAGAGAGAGCAAGGAGAAAATTTCTGAGCAGTGAGGAAGTGAAGGAGAGCAGCAAGAAGACATTTCAGCGAACCTGGGCAGCAGCAATTATTGGCACGCATCCCAAGGAAAAACCGTATAGCAAGAGAAAGGCACAGAAATCAAGGAAGAGAGACAACAAGTTCTGAGCACATTTTTCGAGGCTGGCCGTACAGCATTTAACATTGTTTTATTGCTGTAAAAATTTATGTTTTCACTGTTTGTTGATTGGCACAATTTTCGAGGCAGAGTTCAAGCACAAATCGAGATAAGTTGTAATTTGTGGTTGCTAGAATTTTTACTGTGTATTTCAGTTTCTCTGTAAAAGCATTTTCAGAAATAAAGAAGAGCTCTCAAACTGGTTTTCCCCAAGAGTTGTAGGGGGTTTTTCCAGGGTCACATTGACCAAAAACCACTGTGTTATTTTCTGTGCGGCTGTCATAATTTTGTTGTGTTTTATTTCTGCAATTTCAGCAGTTGTAAAATTTCTAAATTTCTGTTTTCAAAAACATATTATCATTTCCAGATTTTAGAATTTTTATCATGCTTGGATTTAAAACTAAATGCATGAAGTGAGATAAGGAAAACTGATAACCGGAGTGGGAGTTGAAATTTCTTCCTCCTTGCTCGCTTGAGCTTCAGCTTCCTCAACGCTCACTCAACCTTTCGTCTTCTTTTCATAATCACGAGTTGTGAACTACCGTTCTATTATGTGATTGATGCCCACAGTAGATCATTCGAGATGATATGTCTTATCGTAGATTTATATAAGTTTCACCAATGGAAAGACGCGTTTAGTGGAAGAAGGTTGGCCAACTTGAATATCAAAAACATAGTGAAGAGTCTTCCATATTCACGGAAATCATATAGAATAGGCTATACCCATATAGAGGTCCCACATGCCACGTCATCCTTTTATCGCAATCGCAGCGTCCGGAGGTTCGCACATAACATAGCCGATTCCCAACTGTCGACGGAGCGGATGCGATATGGTATTAAACAGTGATTAATAAGTCCGTCGGGTCCACACCCTTATCGCAATCACCGGTTTGACATTCCTTTGTACATTACGATTACCGCGGATGCAACATTTGATTAAGCCATGCTATAATGGTGTACTCGGGTCCGCAATTATATCGCAATCAGCGTTTTAATGTGGCAAGGCTTTTAAAGAGGCTTGCGATATTATATTACATCATATTATAATGGTCCCGTGGGTCCATATATATATATATCGCAATCGCATATTTTATCATGACACGGCTTTACACTCTTGCGGTATTCCTTAGCAATCCTCCACCGTTGATCTTCTCTCCAGATCTAACAGTCCCGACTTAACCCGATCAACCCAAAACCGTCCGTTGATCCTTCGCCGTCGATCAACCCGCCCTAGATCCAACGGCCTACATGCATTTCGGGTGGATAACTTGCGAGAGGAATACCCGCCCGATAAAGCAGTTTTCTCTCTCTAGTCTCCTGCCACGCATCGGTCGATGAATGGTATCGGGTGATCAGCCCTAAATACCACTTATAGCCTTGAGTTCACCCGATGAACCCACCTACCGCTTATGGAAACTATGCTATCGGCGGTTAATCTGGACCATCCATCCTCCAGTTTCAACGATATGATTTAATCTTCATCGTCCATTGCCCTTCATTGGTTTCTTGGCCTTTCCTTAGGAATTTTAGGAAAAGTCTGCATTCTCTGTTATAGTCAGATATTCTCGGTCTTCCTCTGTGCCACTGTTAAACTCAATTGCGCCTGCTTCCAACTGATCCTTCCATCCATTTACACGGAAATCCTGATTTCTACATGCCTAGATCCAATATAACGCTCCTAGTCTAACAACTTCCAATATTCACTGCTCTGATATGTTCTTCTTTGCTTCTTTTGATGAATTCTTCCTCTCGGTTCTTCTTGGGCATACATTACACGCGATACTCCCGATATGGCTCCTCCGATGTGGCTCCTCCTCAATCTTCCGCTCTTACACTTGCTTCTCTTCTCTGCTTTGATAGCTCTTCTTGGGCATACATTACACACGATACTCCCGATATGGCTCCTCCAATGTGGCTCCTCCTCAATCTTCCGCTCTTACACTTGCTTCTCTTCTTTGCTTTGATGGCTCTGCTCTGATAGCTCATCGGCTTCATATTTCCATTAATGACAATCTAGATCAACAATCTCCCCCTTTGTCATTATGGCAATATTCTTCTCTCCCCCTTTGACAGTGGCAGAGTGCACGAGGACTCCCCCTGTCCTGCAACATCTTTATGAATCAACTTAAGTGATGCTAAAAAGATAACCCCCATCTTTTGATGAAGATGTTCAAATGCTTCTCGAGGAAGAGGTTTTGTGAAAATATCAGCTATCTGCTCCTTAGTATTGATATATTGCAAGATGATGTTTTGTTCATGTTAATTTTAGGCATGTTCTATGCTTAGAGCAATTTATTTAAATTTTCACAGTTAGCAATCACATCAGCATTAAAGTAAACTGCAGATAGAACATAAATATAAATCGCAGAAGACAAGCCAAGACAAGAGGACACAAGATCTGGCGCTAGCCAGGGACAAACGCCACAATGTGGGGAAACCCTTGATCAATTCTTCTTTTATGTTCTTCAAAGTTCAGCAGAGAAAGAGAGAGAGATAGTACATTTCCAATAGAAGTCAACACTTTGACTTATCTAGATCTGAGCATAGATCATCTCCTATAACGATGAGATCAGTTGAAGACATTCTGCTTCAACTGATTCTCCAAGGTGACAGCTTCACCTATCGTAGTGCTGCCTTTCGTCCATTAGTTGCACCTTACTGTGTAGCACCATCATGTTGCATCATGCATCATCATGCTGCTCATGATCTCATCACTATGCTGCCCATATATCATGTTGTACTCCAAGTCACTGTTGCATGTCACCGAGATCTATATACCAAATCTCTAATCCTCTTTTCCATCGCTGCTGAGATCCTCCTTATTTCAGCACCATTGAAGTCATTATTACGAAGATCTTCACTGATGCTTCATATCAACGTGATCCACACACTATGATCTCTATGCTTTCATTGATGCACTAAGACAGTCATTACATTATGTCAATGAGCTCTTCATTGAAGTCATCATTATGTGGACTGTAGCAATATACTTTTGTCATCATTGTATATTTGTTGAGACAGTGATTCTCATTACTACTTTATTATGCAACCCTTGTCACTATTATGTTGTTGAGACTACATCATTCCTTTATCATTTGTACCAAACAATATGATAATTCCTGTAGAGCGGATCTGCTCCAATACTCACACGAAAGAATGTGAGATACCTCCTTCAAATCATAGGTATGCTGAGACTCTTCTTCACTGCAATAACGTTATTCATTGCTCCTAGCATCGAGGTTGTGACTGCACCGAAACCCTAGGTGCAGTCAAGCCCTACTGCAGCTCTTCTCTAAGCGACTGTGACTTCTTATCTCCATTGCAATGTTTCCATATCTGCATATGACCTGTGTATATGTTATGTAGAGTTGCTGCGTAGAATTTTCTCTTCATGAACTGTATATATAGATCTTTATGAACAGTGGTGTGTATATATATAACATTGGACAGCGTTGATATATGTCATATGAAACAACGTGTATATATATATGAACTGCGTGTTAATTATTCCCAGCATATAAATATCATGATCAGCATTCCATGACAGCGCATAGGGTCCAATGTACAAGGTTCTGCATCCTCATAAGCCTGTGGCTTACTGCAGCTAGGGCTCCATGAACAACGTTTGACTATGGTATACCTACTCCTTAATTCGTAGATGAATACATCTTCATAGCATGCGGATTCATGACTGCATTCTCCATTAGGGCATCATCATACTAGGCGAGCGTTATCCATAGTGTATCTCCTCCAAAAACCCAAGACGTGGAGAAGAGATCACTTGAAGAGAGTTGCCAAAAGACTTCAAATCCTCTTCTATTTATACTGAAATGTAGGTGATGAATAGACACATCTATAAGGCTTCTGAGCCTACTCAAATTGCTGGTCGGCTTGATAATAATTCAATAATCAAAATAAATTCATATCTCCATAAATACTTATCGGAATCGGATAATCTTTAGATCAATCCTACACCTCTCAATGAGAGGGATCCAATAAAAATATCAGCAGCCATCACATGGAGTTCAGCTTGAACATCTTTTGACGAAAATGTTCAAATGCTTCTCAAGGAAGAGGTTTTGTGAAAATATCAGCTATCTGCTCCTTAGTATTAATATATTCCAAGATGATGTTTTGTTCAGCTACTTGTTCACGACGGAAATGATAATTGATTGGTATATGTTTGGTCTTTGAGTGCATCACTGGATTTTTGCTGAGGTTGATCGCACTTGTGTCATCACAATAGATAGTTATTGGTTGATTTGTACCTATGTTGACATCTTTTAGAGCTTCCTTTATCCATAGTATTTGGGTACAACAATATGCGGTAGCTATATACTCGGCTTCAGCTGTAGATAGTGATATGGATGTCTTTTTTTTGCTGAGCCAAGATACTAAACATTCTCCTAGGAAGAATGCATTTCCACTAGTACTTTTCCAATCATCGACACTTCCGGCCCAATCAGCATCGGTGATGCAGTCAAAGTAAGAGTTGAGCTCTTAGGGTACCAGAGACCAAAATCAGGGGTTCCTTTCAAGTACCTGAGAATTCTTTTTACAGCCAACAAATGGGATTGTTTAGGAGCTTATTGAAATCTTCCCACCATTCCTACTGCTTGCATAATGTCAGGTCTCGTAGCAGTTAAGTACAGAAGGGCTCCAATTATTGACCTATAATGAGTTGCATCTACCGGAGGGGAGTCATCATTTTTGCTCAATTTGCAACTTTGGTCATAGGTGTGCTCATGGGTGCGACAGTCTTCCATTCCATATCTTTTAAGCAATGTTTTTAAGATATTTGGCTTGAGATATAAACATGCCTGTCGTGGTTTGAGATACTTGTAGTCCAAGGAAGTGAGATAATCTCCTATCATTGACATCTCAAACTCTTTGACATATTTGAGAAAACTCATGGCTCATCTCATCATTATTACTAACAAAAATCAGATCATCAACATAAACAAGTGTGACTAGTAACTTATCCTCATCCGTCTTTATGTAGAGATTACTTCCTGCCACCTCCTTCTTGAAGCCTTGTTGTTGTAGATAGTGATCCAATCTTGTGTACCAAGCTCTAGGAGCTTTGTTTCAACCCATATAATGCCTTTTTCAACTTACAAACAAAGTCTTTTCCTTCTGTTAGATTAAACCCTTCTTCCTTGAATTCCCCATTCAGAAATGTTGATTTTACGTCCATTTGATATATTTTGAATCCTTTTGACCAAGCAAATGCCAAGAAAATCTCGATAGCTTCCACATGAGCTACTGGTGCAAATGTTTCTTCAATGTCAATTCCTTCAATTTGTGAATAGCCTTTACAAACAAGCCTTGCCTTGTTTCTGATGATTTGTCCATCTTCATTAATTTTGTTTTTAAACACCCACTTGGTTCCTATTATGTTTTTGTCCTTTGGACGAGTTACCAATTCCCATGTCTCATTCTTCTCAATTTGAGACATTTCTTCTTCCATGGCTTTTACCCAATGAGGATCCTTGCTTGAGTAAATGTTTCTGGTTCTATCATGGATAGAAGAGCAACATCATTCTTCTTCGGGTTTGCATCCCTTCATCCATATTGCCAATAATCTGCTCTTCTGAGTGATATTTTTGGAGAAATTTCATCTTTGAAGGGGTTTGAGATGGTTCTTTTTCCTTGGCCTTTTTCAGGTTCTTCTTCTTCAATGAGAGGATCAACTTCATGTTCTTCCATTTCTTTTTCTGGAAGGTCTTCTTCAATTTTTACATCAATGCTTTCCACTATTTTCCGTAGTCGGTTATTATAGCAATTGTAGGCTTTGCTTCTTATAGAATATCCAAGAAAGACCCCTTCGTCAACCCGTGAATCAAATTTTCCTAGTGAGTCATCATTGATTTTTATGAAACACTTGCTTCCAAAAATCTTGAAGTATTTTATTGACGCAAGTCTTCCTTTTCATAATTCATAAGGAGTCTTTTCATTATTTGGTCTCAATTGAGTTCGATTCAATGTATAGACAGTTGTCCCGACTGCTTCTTTCCAGAATTTTGTCTGCAAGTTAGCTGCTATTAACATTGTTCTTGCCATTTCTTAAACTATTTGGTTTCTTCTTTCAACTACCCAATTTTGCTTTGGTGTTTTGGCAGCAGAGAATTCTCTTTTAATTCCATGTATTTTACAGAATTCATCAAATTCTTTTGATCTGAATTCTCCCCCTCTATCTGTTCCGAGACGCTTAGTCTTAGAGTCCTTTTCATTTTCCGCAAGAGCTTTAAGATTCTTAAAACACTCAAACGCTTCGAATTTATATTTTATAAAATATACGCACATCATTCTAGTATAGTCATCAACAAATAAAGCAAAGTACCTTTCTCCTTGGAGTGCCGAAGTTCTAGTTGGTCCACATAAATCAGCATGAATGATCTCCAAAGGCTTTGATGTAGAGAATTCCTTAGTCTTGTCACTCCTTGATTTGGTTTGAATAACTTTGGAATGTCTCGTACTGCTTTAATCTTGCTGATATTGATCAAGTTATCGAAGCTTGTATGTCCAAGTCGCTTGTGCCACAACCAACATTCATCTGTTTGACTTAAGTAGCATTTATCTTCTTGAATCTTGTTCAGAATATAGATGTTGTCTGGTGTTCTAACCCCTTTCGCCACAAGTTCCCCTGAGGAAGAGTTCCTTATTTCATAGTCTTTAGTGCTAAAGACAACATTATGCCTTGATCACAAATTTGGCTAACACTCATGAGGTTGTGTTTGAGCTCGTTTACTAGCAAAGCATTTTGAGCTTTTCCTTTTCCATTAATAAGAGTAACAGTTCATTTTCCAGCAATTTTGGCAGATCCACTTCCAAAGGATACATTTCCTTCCTTTTCATTCAATGAGACAAATTTCCCTTTGTCCCCTGTCATGTGTCTGGACTCTAGAGCACCCACTATCCACAAACCAATGATTTTCATTATTTTAAGCACATAGAGCTAGGCCACATTTATCCGTGTTGGGATTCTCACTTCTTGCTTTTCCTCTTTTGAGTGGGCAATTTTGTTCATTGTGTCCATTGTTATTACATAATGAGCAAATCAGATCAAATTTGGCCAAGGGATCAAAAGAATTGTAGGTCTTGATTTGTCCTTGCCCTTTGGGGCCATATGGTTTGTTTATTTGATCCTTCAGTTTTGGTGTGTCATTCTTATGAGCCATGCAATGTCTAGCTTGATGACCAAAATTTTTACAATGGAAACAATGCCCAAAAATGATAGTTTTGTACTTGTTGTAATAGCCATGATTTGAATCAACATTCTTCCTTGAAGTTACTCCCGCTTCATTCTTTGGATTTGAGATGGGCCTTTGATGAAATATTGTTTTGTATCTGTTGTAACATCCATGATTCGAATCAACATTCTTCCTTGGAGTTACTCTCTCTTCATTCTTTGGATCTGGGATGAGCCTTTAATGAAATAATCTTTCTTCTTTTGGGTTGCTGGAAAGTACGTCGGCATAGCTTTTTGCATTATTCTTAGTCCCTGATGATTCTCCTTTAAAACCTATTCCAGATTTGTCATGTTGAGGTTTTTTATTATTTAGGATAGTGTCAAGTATTTGAGAGCTTTTCCAACCCTTTTTAACTTGCTCCAGTTCCTTCCTCAGAGATACTATTTCGGCTTCACGTTCTTCGCAAGCTTCTTCTTTTTCCTTTAGCTTATTTTTCAAGAGATCTTCCCTTCTTTTTGTTTCCTCGTTTTCTACCTTGAGAGAAATGATTTTATTACGTAATTTCTCATTTTCTTCAATGGCACTTATTAACAATTCATCTACATTTTCATCTATCCCTGAGTCATCATCATTTGAGAATGCCTTGAATAATAATTCTTGGCTTCCAGCATGGTCATTTTCTTCATTTGATTCTTCACTACCTCCTTTGCAGTGAGGAAACTGGTTAGTTGATTTCTTTTTGATGACTACAAATTCATCTTCATCAGACTCATCTTGCTTAGAGAGGAAATTCTTCTTATTGAACCCTTTCTTTTTGTATACCATCCTTTTAGAATTTTCTTCATCCTCACTATCATGCTTATGAAGACATTTTGCAGCAAAATGACCTATTTTTCCACACTTGAAACAAATAAGAGGGTATTTACCTTTTAACTTAGATCCTTTCGGATTCAACATCGGAGTCATCACTACTAACATTCCTTTCTTTCCCCTTTTTTGATTTTGAGGCCTTGAATGTTGCATCTTTGGAACTTGGGCAACCTTTTCTCATCTCATAGGCAATGAGGATTCCATGGAGTTCATCCATCTTGAGAGTATCTAGATCCTTCATTTATTCTATGGCACTTACTTTGGAGTCAAATCTGTCTGGGAGAGATCTTAAGACCTTTTGAACAATGGTGCTTTCTTCAATGTTTTCTTCCAATCCTTTAAGAGAGTTGAACACTTCAGCTACTCGAAGGAAGTATGATGCAATATCTTCTTCATCATCCATTTTCAGACTTTCAAATTTCCTTCTATGAGTTTGAAGCTTTGCCTTCTTGACTTTGGAGTCCCTGTTGTATAAGCTAATTAGCTTATTCCATACTCCTTTGGCAAAGTTACAATTCATGACTTTTGTAAATTCGGAATCAGTGATTCCACTAGTGATGGAGTTTAAGGCTTTTGCATTTGCAACATAGACTTTCCTCTCATCTTGATCTGTTGGAAGAGTGGAAGGAGCTATGTATTGATTTAAAACCAAATGCCATAACTTCAGGTCCAAGAAACATTAAGTAGTAGGACATTCTCTTTTTCCACAAACCAAAATTTGTGCCATCGAACAGAGGAGGTCTTCCTCTAAGAATCCTTCTTCAAGCTGTTAGGTTGATATGAAGAAGCCCGCTCTGATGCCAATGGTTGGAAAACACTGAGAAAGGGGGGGGGGGGGGGGATCAATATTTCTTTCAATTATTATTTTTATCAGTTAAATACATTTATAATTGGAACACAAAAATAGATAACAGGAATAGATGCTTTTATTAATGTGATCTTTGCAATAAATCAAGTACAATATATATATATATATGGTTTCAATCAGTTGCCAAGCACCAACTTAGACTCTTTGTGAGGCTCCAACCTCCAGAGCACCAACCTTGAATTTAGGACACCAATCCTTTCAGTTTTGAGGCACCAACCTCAAGGGCTCCAACCCTCTGCTGTAACTGTCTAGATCTATTTGGCTGTAATTCTCTGCTCCCAACCCTGCTGGACCTATGACTTACTTCTGTCCTCTTGTTCCTTCCACTTCTGCCAGAACTTCGGCTCCCTTTTTTTTCTTACAATTCGCCAGCAACACCTTGAACCTTCCTTGTTCACTATTATAGAAGCCTGATACGCCTGACCTTTTGGCTTCCTCCTTGCTCGCTTGAGCTTCGGCTTCCTCAACGCTAGCTCGACCTTTCGTCTTCTTTTCATAATCACAAGTTGTGAACTACTGTTCTGTTCTGTGATTGATGCCCACAGTAGATCATTCGAAATGATACATCTTATCGTAGATTTATATGAGTTTCACCAATGGAAAGATGCGTTTAGTGGAAGAAGGTCGGCTGACTTGAATATTAAAAACATAGTGAAGAGTCTTCTATATTCACAGAAATCATATAGAACAGGCTATACCCATATAGAGGTCCCACATGCCACGTCATCCTTTTTATCGCAATCACAACTTCCGGAGGTTCGCACATAACATAGCCGATTCCCAACTGCCAACGGAGCGGATGCAATATGGTATTAAACAGTTATTAATAAGTTCGTGGGGTCCACACCCTTATCGCAATCACCAGTTCAACATTCCTTTGTACATTACAATTACCGCAGATGCGACATTTGATTAATCCATGCTATAATGGTGTAGTCGGGTTTGCAATTATATCGCAATTGGCATTTTAATGTGGCAAGGCTTTTAAAGAGGCTTGCGATATTGCGACGGACGCGATATTATATTACTTCATATTGTAATGGTCCCGTGGGTCCATATATATATATATATATATATATAATATATAATATATATATATATATTATATATATATATATATATCGCAATTGCATATTTTATCATGACACGGCTTTACACTCTTGCGGTATTCCTTAGCGATCCTCCATCGTTGATCTTCTCTCCAGATCTAACGGTCCCGACTTAACCCGATCAACCCAAAACCATTCGTTGATCCTTTGTCGTCGATCAACCCGCGCTAGATCCAACAGCCTACATGCATTTCGGGTGGATAACTTGCGAGAGGAATACCCACGTCGGTCGATGAATGGTATCGGGTGATCAACACTAAATACCACTTATAGCGTTGAGTTCACCCGATGAACCCACTTACCGCTTATGGAAACTATGCTATCGGCAGTTAATCTGGACCGTCCATCCTCCGTTTCAACGATATGATTTAATCTTCACCATCCATTGCCCTTCATTGGTTTCTTGGCCTTTCCTTAGGAATTTTAGGAAAAGTTTGCATTCTCCGTTATAGTCAGATATTCTCGGTCTTCCTCTGTTCCACTGTAAAACTCAATTGCGCCTGCTTTCGGCTGATCCTTCCATCCATTCACATGGAAATCCCAATTTCTACATGCCTAGATCCAATATAACGCTCCTACTCTGACAACTTCCAATATTCTCTGCTCTGATATGTTCTTCTTTGCTTCTTTTGATGAATTCTTCCTCTCGGTTCTTCTTGGGCATACATTACACGCAATACTCCCAATATGGCTCCTCCGATGTGACTCCTCCTCAATCTTCCGCTCTTATACTTGCTTCTCTTCTCTGCTTTGATAGCTCTTCTTGGGCATACATTACACATGATACTCCCAATATGGCTCTTGGCTCCTCCTCAGTCTTCTGCTCTTACACTTGCTTCTCTTCTCTGCTTTGATAGCTCTGCTCTGATAGCTCCTCGGCTTCATATTGCCATTAATGACAATCTAGATCAACAGAATGGAGGTTGAGGTTAGTGTGATGTGGTGACCTAGGGTAGGACATGTCACCTCGGCAACTTCCTATGGCGCTTGGTGCAATCCCACCAGGATTTTATTCTCGGGGTTATGTGGCAATGGTGGAGCCCACATGTGCAGCCATGAAGAAAGGCAATGTAATGTGTAGGAGTGGTCCACAAAGGAGATCAAAACTCACACAATTGGTTTGAAAATGCTTCCCATTGGACTGACGTGGCGGTATGGCAAAGTGGGGTTCCATGTAACCCTGGAGGTTCTTCCCCGGCAGATTCAACAAGGGACTGCAAAGGAAATCCCTGGGATTTTAGTTTTGGGGTAAGGTGGCGTAGAGGGGCCCGCGTGACTCATATATATATTATATGTTTATATATGTTAAGCCCTAGGGAATGGGAATCTCGTGAGTATTGACCGCCATGAATCAGTGGAAAATATTGTTATGACTTGGAAGGCCATGCGAACACCATGTGGGGACCATATGGCAGCCACATGGCCAATCTTGATGACATGGCATGTGGGTATTGGTCGAATCTTTGAAGGCTCTTATCCTTTGACCTGGAGGTCGGATTGAGATGAAATTTATATTGTTGGAAAGGTTTCAATGAGACTGTCATGATGATGTTGTCCATTTCATGTTTTGAAGAATTTGAGAAGATCGAAAAATTTAGACACCATTTCCATAACTGGAACCTTGGAGGTCAAGTCATTAAATAAGTGCCTCTTTCTACCCTTAGTAGGAGCTAGGGATAGCAAGGGGTGTGCTACAATTAGTAAAATATTATTTTGCAAAGTCCAAATAGTCATTTGCTACTCATTAAAAATGTTCTATAAAAGGCTATCCTCCCCTCATTATTTGTCATTGTTGTCATGTGACACGAGTGCCATCATTATAATAAAAAGAGCTCATTTTTGCAAACCCTTGTCCATATTTTTCTTTTTTATGTTTAATGTGTGAGGTGGCTTTTATTTGTACCCTTTTCTTATCACACTGTTATTGGGATTACAATTTAATAAACTCATACATAAGCAAAACTACATTGCAATTAATAGGTAGAGCAACCAAGGGGCTACATAGTCACATGGAGAGCGCAAACTGGGGAGAAACCCCACTTTATTTTTTTGTTTTGCAAGTGGATTGCTCCAAATCAACTAGACCATTCCAAAGGGGAGCTTCAACTTTGGCAGGGTTACGTATTCATCACATACTCAATCTAAAGAATAGAGACACCAAACCAAAAGGGCCACTCCTACTTGGGTTTGAATGTTTTTGGGGTTATCAAGTCAACAACGGGGGTGACTTCTCATAGAGACCAAACCCACTCCCATGATTATCGGCAAGATCAACTTAAGACGGTTTTGTTGATGGTGTAGCTCAGGCAAGTACTTCAACACATGCCTAAGTGTCTAGGCATGCAGAAGTCGCTCAAAATCTCTTTAAACACTTGCTCTAGTGTGAGAAAGTAGTTTTTGTAACTTAGCCTAAGTTAGACTTAGGAAAAGCACATAAATATTATGTTGACTTATTGAGCTAAAGTAAACTTCGGAAAAGTGAGGTAAATTACTTTACTAAATAAGTTTTAATCTCGACCCTTGATCTCACATGAGGCAATATCTAATTTCAGCCATCGATCACTTTGGAGATTAGGATTAAGGCTCAATGTAAAGTTATAAAAGCAAGGCTAAGGAGAAGGTGAAGACACACCATACAGCAGCACAAGATTAAAAGAGGCATCTCAATGAATCTGTTAGGTCCAAGGAAGGGGACAACAAGGAAATCCAAATTAGCAAAGCACGGCTTGATCAACAAGATAAGATCCAATTGTTGTAATGATTTCCTCAATTGGTCCATTTTCCCAAGAAGGGAGTCGTAGTAAGTTTAGAAAAATATAATAAAGAACTGTGATTGGGTAGAATTTGTTGTGTCAACTTTTCGTGATTGAGATTATTCTATTTTGCTTTTAATGATAGCTCTGAACAGGTTCTCAAAATTGTCAGCTACCTTTGTGACGGGTATTCTAGCAAGAGAAAAGCTACCAAATTGGAACAAACTGTGGGATGACTACACCCACAAGGTGATTTGGGAGAAATCATTGTCTGGAGAACAGTAGAAGACTCTGCATGATGAGATCCTTGCTCTTACCAAACAAGCAACGAGGAGCAAAGGTTTGGGCATTAGGGGAGGAGTCAACCTCACAGCGCAAGAAGGACTTGACTAAGGTCAAGTGTTTTGCCTATCATAAGATGGGACACTATAATTCACAGTATTCGAAGAGGAAGAAAGGGGGAAAGGGCACACATCCAGTTGTAGTTGGTCGATAGAAGCTCAGGAGGAGTTTGCCAAGAAATTTGAAACAGAAATCGTACTTGTTTCCTACCTTACCTCAAGCACATTACTAGTGGGTGTGTGGCTGCTAGATGGTGGAAGCAGAAAGCCATATGACATGTTAAATTTTTATAACCCAGTTGTAGATTAACTGCTCAACAAATTTTCACAAAAACAGAACCAACACAATGGGTTAATTAATAGAAATAAATAGTGGAAACAAATTCACATGAAACCAATCATGACAACAAAATAACACAGATATACCCAAGAAACCCCAAAGTGGGGAAAACCTGCAAATGTCGGGCTCTTTTATCTTCAATTTTAGAAGAAAAAATTCTCACCGCAGTTACATGAATTTGCTATAGCAATAATTTCGGGCTCAAAACACTCACTTGACCCTCTTATACAGCCCACACTTGGCCCTCTCGACCCACACGTGCGGCCCAACTAATTTACTTCATCGTACAAGAGAAAAATCAGCCTCTTGCTAATCAATTTGCTCTTAGTCTCGCTATAGCTAGCTCAACCTCACAACTCACTTTCTCTACCCAAATACTTGCTTTCATTCAATCTCCAACTCATGGTCATCGATTGTGTCTTCAACTCAACCCTTAGGCTCAATTTATAACTTTTCTAAGCTAAGATTGACGAACAAGATTAACTCATCAAGTTAATTGAAGATAAATTATTTATCTTTAGTTAACATTCTTATCTTTAGCTTTCTCTACTTTAACTCAAGTACCAATCATAAATTTAGCTTGCATTACATGCATACCACATGTAACTCATTTGCATGCATGCAACTCCACATCTAACATGCAACCTACTTGCACACTCCACATGTCGCATGCAATCAACATGAAAACTCCATATGTCGCATGCAATTCACATGCATGTCGCATGCAATCAACATGCAAATTTTGCATGCCACATGCAACTCATATGCATGCCTTGCATGTCATATGCAACTCACATGCAAGCTTCTAAAAAGGTAAAACAAGATCTTTCCAGTTACGACACAAAGCTAGAAGACCTTTTGCAACTACAGAAATCAACACTCCCTCTTAGCGAGGAAGGTGTTCTGCACAACACCCAACTTATCCTTGAAGAATACAAACTTGCCCTTCATCAAGACCTTGGTCAAGATGTCTACTACTTGTTCGTTTAAAGGAATGTACTGCAACTTCACTATCCCCTTTAGCACACAATCTCTAATGAAGTGGTACTTGACCTTAATGTGCTTTGACTTGTCATGAAACACTGGATTGTCAAAGAGTTTGATGCAATTCTGATTATAACAGTAAATGACAGTTAGATCTAGCTCCTAATCAAAAAGCCCAAGAAGAAGTTTATGAAGCTAGATCACCTCGCATGTAGCCATATTGACTGCAATATACTCAACCACTGCAAAATTCAGTGCAAATGCCTTTTGCTTACTATGGTAACAAGAGACTACTCCTGATCCCAAATGAAACTGCACCCTGAAGTGCTTTTTCTATCAATTGTATTGCGTACCCAACCCGCATCAATGTACCCCTCTAGTTTCACTCCATCCTGCTAAATAAACCTTGGCCATACCCAATTGTGCCTCAAAGATATCTCAAAACACACTTCGCAACTACCCAGTGCACTCACTTAGGCTCTATCAACTATTTGTATAAACTTTAAAGTCAAGTCCATTGCCTCTAATCTAGAAGCATCGATCTTCTTCCAATTGGTCACAATTGGCGTGGACACGAGCTTACAGTCCTCCAACTTGAATCGCTTCAAGATCTCAACTGCGTACTTCTCTTGTCCAAGGAACATTTCTCCCTCTCTCTGCCACACTTCCAACCCCAAAAAGTAGTGCATCAACCCAAGTCTTTCAACTCAAACTCTCGTGCAAGATCCCGCTTGCAGTGCACTATGAGCTCCTTTGACCCTATAAGAAACAGGTTGTCAACATACAAGACCAGTATGAGAGGCTTGACCTTCACCTACATGTAATATAGGTTCGGGTTTGCCTCACTCTTGGTGAAGCCCATGCTCTGCCAATAACAGTCAATACATGCATACCACGCCCTAGGAGCCTACTTGAGCCCATAGAATGCTCTCCTTAGCTTGCATACATGGGAGTCCCTCCCATGCACCTCAAAACCCTGTGGCTGCTCTATGTAGATCTCTTCCTCAATCACTCCATTGAAGAAGGTCGTCTTCACATCCATCTGGTGAATCCTCCAACCCATCTGCACTGCTACAGAAATGATGGGCTTGATGGATGATTACCTGGCAATTAGAGTGAAGGTCTCGTCATAGTCGATCCCCTCTTTCTACAAAAAACCCTTAGCCACAAAATGTGCTTTGAAATTCTCCACGCTACCATCCGCAGCATGCTTAATCTTATACAACCATCTCTAGCCCACCATTGACTTGCCTTCTAGCCATAGTACTACCTCCCAAACATTATTCTTCATGATGGAAGAATACTCTTCCACCATGGCATCCATCCACACTTGATGCCTGGATGCCTCCTAAAAGTTGGAAGGCTCTACCTCAATCAATTCACTCATAAGCATCGCATACCTAGAATAACGCTTACGAACCTTACTCTATCTCATTGAATATTGTGGAGTACCAACATTCTCCTAGGCCTCTCTCAGTGTTTTCTCAGCCCACCTATTACTCTTCCTCCTTGTGGTAGGAGTCTAAGGCTGAGGAATCCTCTGTTCCTCCTCCTAATCAACCTGCTTGCTTTGCTCTCCAACTTGCATGGCTGTCCTCTAAGGAATCTGCACTGCCTCAACCTAGGGTGGCTACTCCTCCTCCTGAACCTCCATCAAGCTTCTAGACATCCCAAGAGCTCTCTCCTCTTCGAACTTCACATCCCTATGTAAAATTGTCTTCCTAAGGGCAGGAATGTAAACTCGATAAACCTTCAATGTCTCACTATATCCTACAAGGTTACCCTTATTTGAAGTCAGTTCCAACTTGGTTCTCTTCTCCTTGGAAACATGACAACATACAATGCATCTAAAGCTGCGTATGTGCCCCAAATCCAGTTTCTTTCCTGTGAAAGCCTCCTCTAGTGTTAATTAGCCCAACACCTTGTGTGGGCTTCTATTCTGCAGGTATACGATAGTGTTGCAAGCCTTTGCCCACAAAAACCACAGCAAATATTAATCATGAAGCATGGCCTTAGCTGCTCTATAGCCCTAATTTTTCGTTCTAGAACCCCATTTTGTTGAGGGTTGTACGCAATCCTTCTTGATATCTTCCCAAGCACAAAAGTCCTTCAAGGCATTCGTGGTGTGCTTGCCTCCATTATCTGACATTAGTGTCTTGATCTCCCTCCCTGTCTGATTCTCCACGAGAGCCTTAAACTCCTTGAACCTGTTGAAGACCTCGTCCTTATTCTTTAGAAAATATGTCCGGGTATTTCTGGGGAAATCATCAATGAAGGTAACATAATACTTGTACCCATTCAAGGATTTTGTTGACATGGGCCCACACACATCTGAGTTTACTAGATCCAAAATCCCTTTGGACCTAGTGTCATCACTCGGAAAATTGTTCTTGGCATATTTCCCCAGTGTGCAACCCTTGCACACCTCATGATTTTCAACCTTCATCTCAAGCAACCTGTAACTATCTCCTTGAGCACATTCAATGCTCCATGGTGAAGATTGATGGTTTCTGGTAACATCGGATGTGCTCTAAGCCTCAAAATTTGCAGGGAAGCTTGGACACATGTATTCCAAAATAACCAAAAATTGTTTTGGGAAATTCCACCCAGAGACAGTTTTATTAAAATAATTAATTATTTTTAGTTGGTGCCGAAGTCTAAACTTAGGAAATTAAAATAATTGAAGGGTATTAATCAAATTGTGGGTGAAACTTCTAGAATAATACAAGGATCAAGCCAAAATGATTTGAGCCATTGATTAGAATCTAATATGGGTCATGGGTTCTCAACGAGAAGATTATAAGAGGAGGCTTGATGCGCATTTGGAAGACATCGGAGAGAGATCAAGAGATCGAATTTCTCAGAGAGGGCAGCACAGCAGTTGCTAGAGAAGAGATCGAAGTGATTTCTTGCAGTGAGGGGCAGGGATAGTTCCAGTTGGGGAATTTCCTGATCCAAGAATACATCGCAAAGGAGCCAGAGAGAGATCAAGAAGAGGATGCGCAGAGGCTACGCTAGGCAGCAAAAGCTGACACAGAAACAGCTCAAAGCCTAAGAGGAGATTCATATTTTGCTGGAGAGGTCGAGTTCTGAAGCTGGAAGTCGGGGTGTGAGACCGATAGGGCAGAAGTCGAAGTTCCAAAAGCAAAATGATCAGCGAGAAGGAGTGACGTAGAACAGTGCAGTGATTGCGCAAAAACTACGTAGAGGCTGTTAGGGGCTACACATTCAGTGGCTAGATCAATCTTGGATTGTCAGTGATAGTGTGAGGTATTTCTCACTAATCTTCTGTCAGTCAGATTCTCTGTATTGTATAGCCAGCAAGGCATCCAAAGATTGTATTCAGAAAACTACTGCTTAATAATACAAACCCTCAGTTGTTGCACTGGTTTTTCCGCATTGGGTTTTTCCGGGGACATTTATCCAAAAATAACAGTGTAATGTGTTGTGTATTTCTTTCTTGCTCAGTTTCTTGTTTCCGCATATAATTTTTAATTGGTGAAGGTTGCAATGTATTAGTTTCGGTATTTGTTGTAGGAAGCAGTAAATAATTTGTTCAGTAATTAACAAATAGAAGGAACTTAATCAGTTGTTATAGTAGAAATTTGGGCTTTCAAATTTTCACATGGTTTCTGAGCTGCAGGTGAAGCAAGAGAGCATAGCCAAAAGAGCCTAATGTTGAAGAGGAGGGTTGAAGTGCTGCCTAGGCAGCAAATTGAATCCCCAGAGGGATTGTGCATTCCAGGTCAGAAGGGCAAAATTTTCAAGGAAGGTCTCTCTTTGAGTGAGTCAACGGAGAGGTAAGACTTCCAGATCGAAGTTTGCCAGTGTGCAACGTAGAAGCTTCAGCAAAGAGGAGATTTCTGGTGTGACGTAGTTTTCTGCAGGAGTTGTTGGGGAAAAAATACGTCAAAAGGAAGAAGAGAGACACTGTTGAGGGAATTCTTCCTCAGAGGATTTCAAGCCAAGAAGTCTGAATTCTCATTTGCTGAGCAGCAGCAAGGAACAGCAGATCTACTAACTCCAGTAGGGAGTGCGTAGGCCAGCCCAGCAGCAACGCAAAGGAGAGAGGATGTAGTTTGACATTTCGTTGGTAGAGATGGCAACTAATGGGTTACGAGATCAGGGTCAGTTGGAGGGTGCATCCAACTATGTGATCTAGAAGGCAAGGATCTCATGCCTTCTAGATGAGCACGATCTCAAAACCTATGTCGACAGTGTGGTAGTTGTACCCAAGGATCCAGATGCACTCAAGAAGTACAAGGCTGAAATGGTGAAGGCCAAACCATTGATCCTCGATAGAGTGAGAGATCACGTAGTGTGTCACATTATCGGCAAGGATACTGCCTGGTAGATGTGGAAAGCATTGGCCACGTTATACGAAGGATCTTCCAAGCAGCAGAAGATGTGCTTAGAGCAAAAGATGAGATCCATGTAGATGCAGAAGGGGGAACGAATTGATCCATTCCTAACAAAGCTTCAGGAGATTCGAGACTCGTTGGCAGCTGTGGGGTCAACACCTTAGCCTACTGAGATGGTGAGCCTAGCCCTGAATTCAGTCTCAGAAGAATGGCAAGTGTTTATCCAGAGTATCCTTGGCAGAGAGAGATTGTCATATTTGGAAGGAATGTGGGATGCTCTTCAGCAGGAAGAGATGAGGAGAGACTTAGTCAAGTGCAAACTTGATAGTAGCAGCAGCAACAGTGGGACGAAGCCAAAGGAGTAGGAAGAAAATGCAGCGCTTGCATCTAAGGGGCAGCAAGAGCAGCGGAAGAAGAAGAAAGATGTTTCGAAGATCAAGTGTGTTGAACTTGGTCACTACACTACACAGTGTCCTCTCAAGAAGAAGGACAAGGACGAGAAGCATGATTCGAAAGCTACATCCGAAAAGATAGAGGGGGAAGAGTTTGCCATAGTTGCCCAGATACCTCTAGGGGAGAGGTGGGGTGATCTACTACTGGCAAGATCCTTGAGGAGTCCACCTCTTGGATCAATACCTTGTTACGGGAGCCCAAATCAGAAGTAGTAGGATGGACCAGTGTCAGTTGGTGCAAAGGAGTGTCGGAGTGACAATTGCAATGACTATGAGCGCCAACAATTGAGCAACGCAGAGCAGAGTTAGCAGCAGTGCAGTTGGCACAGTACAGAGTCAGCAACAACACAAAGGCTTCAAAAGCTCAGCATAGAGACTAGCAGCAGTTAGAACTCTAGCAACAGATGCATCATATTGAACACATGTTCAGTAATTTTGGATGTGTTTCCATTGCTAATGCAACAGCAGCAGCAATTGGAGAAGGTTGCAATGCAGATGTAGTGTTGACAGTGGCAGTGCCAGCAATAGCACAGATGCAGAACTTATGAGGGTTGCAATGCAGATGTAGTGTTGACAGTGGCAGTGCCAGCAATAGCACAGATGTAGAACTTATGAGGGTTGCAATACAGATGCAGTGTTGTCAATGGCAGGGTCAACAGTAGTACAGATGCAGCATTTGCACAGTGGTTGATGGGCAGTGATGTCAGACATCAACAGCACAGAGGGAGATGTTACAAAGATGGGTGATGCTTCAGCAGGTTGCATTACTAGAGCACATTCCTTACTAAGAGGGAGTGTTGATTTCTAGTAGCATTGGATGTGCTCTAAGCCTCAAAATTTGCAGGGAGGCTTGGACACATGTATTCTAGAATACCCAGAAATCGTTTTGGAAAATTCCACCCAGAGACAGTTTTATTAAAATAATTAATTATTTTTAATGGGTGCCTAAGACTAAACTTAGGAAATTAAAATAATTAAAGGGTATTAATCAAACTATGAGTGAAACTTCTAGAAGAAGGCAAGGATCAAGCCAAAATGATCTGAGCCATTGATTAGAATCTAATCTGGGTCGTTGGTTCTCAAGGAGAAGATTATAAGAGGAGGCTTGATGGGCATTTGGAAGACATCGGCCAGAGATCAAGAGATCGAATTTCTCAAAGATGGTAGTGCAGCAGTTGCTGGAGAAGAGATTGAAGTGGTTTCTTGCAGTGAGGGGCAGGGACAGTTTCGGTCGGACAATTTCTTGATCCGAGAATACATCGCAGAGGAGGCAAAGAGAGATCCAGGAGAGGCAGCGCAGAGGCTACACTAGGCAGCATAGGCTAACATAGAAGCAATGCAGAGCCTACGAGGAGATCTGCATTTTGCTGGAGAGGTTGAGTTATAAAGCCGCAAGCCGAGGTGTGAGACCAAGAGGGAAAAAGTCAAAGTTCCAGAAGCAAAACGATTAGCCAGAAGAAGTGACGCAGACCCCAGAAGGAGTAAAATAGACCCCAGAAGGAGTAATGCCGAACAACGCAGTGATTGCGTAGAAACTGCTAGGGGCTAGCCATTCAATGGCTGGATCAGTCTTGGATTGCCAGTGATAGTGTGAGGTATTTCTCACTAATCTTCTATCAGTTAGATTCTCTGTATTGGATAGCCAACAAGGCATCCAAAGATTTTATTCAGAAAACTACTGCTTAATAATACAAACCCTCAGCTACTGCACTGGTTTTCCCGCATTGGGTTTTTCCGGGGACATTTGTCCAAAAATAACAGTGTAATGTGTTGTGTATTTCTTTCTTGCTCAGTTTCTTGTTTCCGCATATAATTTTTAATTGGTGAAGACTGCAGTGTATTAGTTTCAGTATTTGTTGTACGAAGCAGTAAATAATTTGTTCAGTAATTAACAAATAGAAGGAACTTAATCAATTGTTACAATAGAAATTTGGGCTTTCAAATTTTCACAAAGATGGGCCATCCTCTTGTGCCACAATTTTCCTAACCCTTTATTGTTGCTCACCAACTCATGCGCTGGCTCAAACTGCAATCGAAACAAGTTGTCATGCCTGACTCCAATCACTTTCACAGCCTTGGAATCCTTGGGATGAATATAGACTTTGCCCCCCTCAAAGATCATGAGGTAACCCTTGTCTTCCAAAATAGAAACTGATATCAGGTTCTTCATCATCCCTGGGACATACAACACGTCTTCCACTCCCTCTGAAACTTTACCGTGCCAATACTAGTTGGATGATACTTAGCATTGTCTCCAAACTCTACGTAGAAATCCAACTCCTCCTTCAAACTGGTGAAATATTCTTTGACTCTCGTCATGTGGCAAGAAGCCCCACTATCAATATACCACACACTATTGGCAACTAAACTCGAGAGATAGGCAGAGTGAAAACTCATTCTCAAACCATGTTGCAAACTCGTCCACCCCTACAATAGTCGCAACCTGCTTCTTCTTCTTTCCCTTGTTTTTCTTATTTGGGCACTAATTGGCATAACGATCCAACTGATGGCAACAAAAACACTTCACCTAACTCGGATCTTTCTTCTTTCCACTCTTGGAAGAAGACCCCTTGCTTGGCCCTTTCTTGGCATTTGCTTACCCTTGCTTGCAAGAGCAAGGTTCTCCTCTTCTTTGAACCTCTTATTTTGATCTCCACGTTGACCACTTTCTCAGATCTCCTCCTGGATGAAATCATACCAAAGCTTCGCCTAATCAGGTAGGTGATCCCAACCCATAATACACTTGACAAAGACTTCCTAGTGCTTTGTAAAGCCATACAAGGCTATATGCGCTACCTTTTCCTCCGCAATCATCTCTCCAACAGCAGCCAACTCATCCCTGCCCTGTGTCAGCCTGGACAAGTAAGATGTTATACAACTTGTCCTTGAGCATCATCTTTCAGCTATAATAGTCACTTTGATATAGCTTCATGAGCACATCCCACATCTTTGTAGTTTCTTTCTCTGATAGATGGGGTATCAAATGATCTTTAACTCCATCAAGGATAATCCTCTGCACCTTGGGCTCTCTAACCTCATGCAAATCTAGGGCAATGGGATCATTGGTGGAACCACTTCTATACTTGCATAGGCCCACAACCTATTCTCCTTGAGAATAGAAGTGATTTGAACCTTCCACTACAAGTAGTTTGAAACACCCTCAAGCCTATCCTCATATCAAACATTGGTTTCTACTATAGAAAAACCCTTAAAGAGATTGAAAACTAAAATCTGATTTTTGTCCTAAAATCTATGTCAAATATCCTTGGCTTTGTATCCAAAGTTTAGAGCTCTGATACCATGTTAAAAATTTATAACCCAATTATAGATTAATTGCTCAACAAATTTTCACATGATAGAACCAAATCAAATTTTATCTATCTGATTTGCGACTCTAGGTTAATTAACAACAATAAACGAAGGAAGAAAATTCACATGAAACCAATCACATCAACAAAAAAACATAGATATACCCAAGAAACCCCAATGCGCGGAAAACCTGCAAACGTTGCACTCTTTTATTCAACTTTAGGAGCAAGAATTCTTATAGCAGTTACATGAATTTGCTACAGCAATTACACAGCGATAATTTCAACCTCAAAACCCTCACTTGGCCTTCTCACCCAACCCACACTTGGCACTCTCATCCAACCCACACATGGCCCAGTTGATTTACTTCAGCGCACAAGAGAAAACTCAGCCTCTCTTGCTAGTCAATTCGCTCTTGGTCTCGCTATAACTAGCTCAACCTCACAACTCACTTTCTCTGCCCAGATACTGACTTTCACTGAATCTCCAACTCGTGCTCATCAATTGTATCTTCGTTTGAACCCTTAGGCTCATTTTATAAATTTTCTAAGCTAAGATCAATACCCATGATCAATCACTCTCATTGAATCTCCAACCTGTGCTCATCAACTGTGTCTTCAACTCAACCCTTAGGCTCAATTTATAACTTTTCTAAGCTAAGATCGACGAACAAGATTAACTCATCAAGTTAATTGAAGATAAATTACTTATCTTTAGTTAACATTCTTATCTTTAGCTTTCTCTACTTTAACTCAAGTACCAGTCATAAATTTAGTTTGCAATACATGCATATCTCATGCATGCCACATGTAACTCATCTGCATGCATGTAACTCCGCTCAGGGTTGTGGGGAAGTGCCCCCCTCCCCCCTCGCACCCGCTCTCGAAGCGCACTCCGAACAAAAGTGCTTAAGGAGCGACCCAATGAGTGCGCTCCCGTATCACTCCAGTTTGGGAGCGATTTTCAGGAGCACGCTCCTGCCAAAAAAAAATCGCTCCCTCCCTAGTGCTTCCACAAGTGGAAATAATTCTTCTGCAGAAAGGTGTTGGAGCACCTGTAGCTTCATCCACAATGTCAAGAGAAATTGCTTCAATGAAAACCAAATCAGAAAGTTTGGTTTATGTAAACTACAACTTGAGGTTGTTGACACATTATTGTGAGCGGGCTCAATTTGATAGAGCATATATCACTTCAGACAACAACTTGGAGGAGGATAATTTTACAAGTAACGGTTACAAGTACAACTTTAGTGATGACAAATGTTATATATTGAATTTTGAAACTTTGAAACTTTAAGATTGATGAGAATCGAGTTGTTGTAACTTGTGGACCTTCAACATAACTTCTACTGTCAGATCTTCTGCCTTATGAATAATCCAGAACGACTACAAAATCATAATATTTTACAAGGCAATTTTCACAAAAAATTCCTTTCGGGGGCACTACCGCCAAACCCCCACCAAGGGAGGCTCAAAGGCTATTGCTACCCCCTAGACCTCCATGCAACAATAGTAGAGGGAGGGGGGAATCCCCCCACCTGGGACTGGGATCCAAACGCAACATAAACAAGACCTCTGAATTAGGAAGATAATCAGGCTCCACACCCAGCATGATGAGAATCAAGATGTTGTAACTTGTGGACCTTTGGTTGATGAAGATTATAACTACTAGATGATTGATGTTAAATGGTTTAATCCATGTTTTTTATGCTTTTTATAACTAATTCATCATTATACATGCTTTTGTTGACATATATGCATCAAAACATATAAAAATATATATTATATAAAAAGCGCTCCCAAAATCGCTCCCAACCCACAAGCTTTTGAAGATTGTTGCTCCCCACTTCAGCTTCCCACTTCCAAGCAACCTTGACTTTGCATCTAGAATGCAAGACACTTATACACTGCATGTTGCGTGCAATCAACATGCAAACTACACATGTCACATGCAACTCACATGCATGGCTTGCATGCCACATGCAATCAACATGCAAACTTCACATGTCGCATGCAACCTACATGCATGCCTTGCATGTCACATGTAATCAATATGCAAACTCCGCATGTTGCATGAAACCCACATGCATAACTTGCATGTTGCATGCAAGCTCCTAAAGAGGCAAAACAAGGTCTTTCTAGTTAAGACAAAAGGCTAGAAGACCTTCCACAACTACAAAAATCAACAAACAGGAGCACGAGAACATTTTGACAAATTGACCGACTTGGACTCAGAACTACATGTGGTGTTTGGTGATGGCACCAAACATGAAATAGAAGGGGTTGGAACAGTGATATTCCAACTTGATTAAAGAGACAAGATGGAAGTATAAGATGTGTTGTGGGTGCCTTGCCTTGACTCTGCATCTAGAATGCAAGCCACTTGAACACTCTGTATGTCACGTGCAATCAACATACAAACTCCACATGTCACATGCATGCCGCACGCAATCAACATGCAAACTTTGCATGCCACATGCAATCAACATGCAAACTTCGCATGTTGCATGCATAACTTGCATGTCGCATGCAAGCTCCTAAAGAGGCAAAAAAAGGTCTTTCTAGTTAAGACATAAGGCTAGAAGACCTTCCACTACTACAGAAATCAACAAACAGGAGCATGGGAACAATTTGACAGCTTCACCGAGTGGGACTCAGAAATACATGTGGAGTTTGGTTATGACACTAAACATGCAATAAAAGGGGTTGGAACAGTGATATTCCAACTTGATTCAAGAGGCAAGATGTAATGCCAACTTGCTCTCAGACTCTATGATGGAGAAGAAGTGTTTTGTGTAGCATTCAAAGATGGCAAGGTACTGATCAAACCCAATGGATCTAGCTCTAATGAGCATCATGTCATAGGAATTAGAGAGAGCAATAGATATAGGCTAAAGGGCTAGCCTCTTCAAGCGATGGCATGAAGCACAACAGCGACAGAGAACAAGGAGCAAGTAGCTACAAAGGTTGAGCAGCTCAAGGGGAGTCAACATTTAGGTTTCTGAGGGGACGAGCAGTCGAATAATTACCCCAAATCTATCAAGAAGGTCTCTTGGTACAAGATGACTTTACAGGATGGAGGAGGAGGCTTCTAGGAACTAAGCCAACGACAACAAGATTGCAAGGATGTTTCCAGACCAGATGGTAGGGAAGGCTTCCAAATTCTAAGGGCGCAGCTAAGGCAACAGATTAAGTTCCAAGATCAAAGTCAATTCCGGGTGGCAGAAGTACCCCCCTCACTAAGAGAGAGTGTTGATGTTTGTAGCTCAGGCAGGTACTACTACACAAGCCTAAGTGTCCAAGATTTCCTTACACAATTGCACTAGCCTGAGCAAGTTGTTTTTGTAACTTAGCCTAAGTTAGACTTACGAAAAGCACATAATGTTGGCTAATTGAGCTAAAGTAAACTTATGAAAAGTAAATTAAATTACTTTAGTGAATAAGTTTTCATCTCAGCCCTTGATCTCAAATGAGGCAAGAGCTAATCTCAGTCATCAATCATTTGGAGATTAGGGTTAGGGATTTAGATCAATGTAAAGTATAAAAGCAAGGCTAAGGAGAAGGAGAAGACACACCATATAGCAGCACAAGATTGAGATAGGGATCTCAATGAGTGGGTTAGATCCAAGGAAAGGGGCAACAAGGCATTTATTTTGTAGCCTCAAAAGGAAATATACAGAGATGCTGATTTTCTCAAGTGCGCAGGGGTCGTACGAGGTGAGAAGCAAGGGGGCCAATTTGTTGGTGAAACAGGTCTAATTCTCCAAGGCTACGTTTCTTCAAGGGGGGTCGATTTGCAAAAGCCAATCGATTTTCCAATGGGGCCAAGTTTCCAAGTTCCTAGCAATGGTATTTTTCTATGTATTCTCTGTGTGCCTTAGCCTAGATTTTCCTGAGAAATTTAATATGAAAGAAGATTGTGTTGTATACAAATTTGTTGTTGTAGTGCAATTGATCTCTCCATTTCAATTCCACAACAATTTATTATCTGAGTTAATATACAAGTATGTTTACTTTATCAACAATTTCATAAATATTTGAGATAAATATTTTCTAGGTTTTAATGAATTGTTGAAGTAAAGTAAATTAGATCTAGTATAAAAAAATTGAACATGGTATCAAAACTATAGAAACTATATGGGAGAGATCAAATATCACAAGGGTTTTACAGCAACAAAAAAATTATTTTACAAGGAGGGTTTTGTGGCTAAACTCAATCTAGTACTATGGCATAACCATTTCTGAGGTATGAAGACAAGTTGGAGGGGGTTGTAAACTTTAGTCCACGGAAGCAACAAATCACCCTTGTTTTAATGGAAAATGGTTTGTGGGAAATTGCAAGTGAAGAGATTCGAGTTCCTCTTGATGCTGACCAACCAGCTGAACAAAAGATATAAGAGCCCGGGGCATCATTTTGGATGGTGTGACGGATCACATAATCCCTTACATAATGAAGAAAGATTCAGCCTATCAAACATGGATGTCCTTGACAAAGCAGTACTAGAGTGACAACCAAAGCAGAAATATTGTGCTAAGGGAGAATTTGGATAACATCAAGATGAACAAATCTAAGACTGTGGCCTCATACTTCACAAGGATTCAACAAGTTCTTCATGAACATTCAGTTGTTCGGGAAGAAGTGTATGAGATGGATTTTGTCAAAGTAGCACTGGAAGGGTGTACTAAGCAGTGGGCTACATTTGTGACATGTATCCTCACCAAAGATAAGCTTCCTAATTAGGCTAGATTGTATGACAATTTCACCAAAAAGGAGATTGGGAGGAATCCATGATCCAGGAGGATTCCGTTGATTCATTGCACAGGTGTTCAAGTGTCGTCGTCAATTCAGTCCAGCTTCGACAATATTGGTTATGGATCAAGTTGTTCAGGTAATGTTATGGTTTCATGGCGTTCAATTGATATGGGTTTGTACCTGGCTGTCGACTTATGTTCATCGACAATTCTGCCAGGATTGGTCGATGACATGTGTCTTGTCGTTCGCCTCGCAAGATTTAGTGGCGACATGGGTTTTGTTGCACTCACAGGTGTTAATGTCGACAAGTTTGTCATCATGCGACAAATGTCGCTAATGTCGCTTGATGACGATTGATTGGAAACGGGTTTTGATGAACTCTAAATATCAAACCCTAATCTACATCTAAACCTAAACCTAATACAAAACCATATATCAAACATAAATGCAACATTCTAAATACAATGGAAATTATGTGTTAAATATCTAAGAACTATGTGCTAACTATCAAAACTAGCGCATTAAAACTATCTAACACAAAATCCTAAACCTAATGCTCAAACTAAGACCAAAAAAACACCTTTGATATAAACCCTCGGCATAGTTTAAACATTACAAACAAAACAACATACACAGGTCTAACCGCACGGGCAGCCTAGCCACGTCGGAGAACCATGTGATAGGTATGTATAGACCGTCGAGGGCTTACATCACCACGCAGGTTATAAACATCAAACAGTCAGGGGGCAGTCAGCATGTTAACGGGAAGCAGTGGTGTAAACCGTCGGGTTGTCAAACCATCGGAGAAACCACAGCAGCAACAGCCAAGTCTCGGAATCGCCAGCTGAAACCACAACAAATAACGTCGGGAGTGGACACATGGCAAATCGTCGGCACAACAGTAGCCTTAACCATGGGGCGGATAAGCACCAAGTGGCAGTGAGGCAGTTGACTGCTCAGTGTTCACATGACAGCCGTTAGCCCTCCACCTGGTTAGCTGACGACCTGCGGTTAAATGTTAATGTAAAGTTTATTTATGGGTTTTATATGGTTTTGGTTGTTAAAAACTAATGTGATGGTCATTAAACCTAGCCTAGGTGTCATGAAACCATAGGACCGAGATTCAAACCATCTAGAAGCAAACCAAATTCATCTCAAATACAGCGAAAGGTTGTTTTTATGTACCTGCAGGTCTATAAGAGGCAGTTTGTCCATGGAGGAGATTAGGAGTGGTTTTTTGACTTTTGTTTGTAGATTCTGGAGGTCATAGGCAGTTTTGTTTCCAGCGTTACGAGAGCATCAGGAGTCGGAATTGGAATCTTTAAGAGGCGTTGGAAAGCTGGTTCAGAGGGCTATCCGATGACAGTGATCAGAAGTGCTTGCGTGCATATTCAGACTGATCAAATCTCTGTGTACTCAACTCCTTATGTTCATTCCAAATAAAAATGGTCGCCCATCTTGAAAGCGGACCGGAAGACGTAGTCCATCAAGGACGATCTTTGTCATCAATCTTGTTGTCTAGTATCGCTGTGTTTTCACTGTTTTCACTTTTGTTATGCATCGTTTATATGTTTGATTAGCTGTTGTAAAGTGTTCTTCTCAAGCAGTTGTTCCTCAATTTCCGCACTTCCAGTTAACATTCAAATCATAAATGGCTAATCAATTCTGCATCAGTTTTAATGAATGATCATTTCAGATCAATCCATAATTGGTGGACAATGCAAAGGTGGAGACGAGGAGACCCTTGCTCTCGCTAGGCAAAGGTAAAGCCAAGCAAAACCAGAGTGGAGGAGCATCTTCACAAGGGAAGAAAGACTTGAGCAAATTCAAGTGCTTTGCATGTCATAAATTCGGTCATTATGTTGTATAATGTCCAAACAAGAAGAAAGGCAAGGGGAGAATGGCGACAACTGCATCTACATAGATAGATGAGTTCATAAAATTCAAGAAGGAATTTGCTCTAGTATTATATCTTTCTGGCACCATTACAAGAAGGGTGTGGTTTGTGAACAGTGGAGCATCTTGTCACATGACAGGATCTTGTGGTATCTTTCACCAGTATGGCCAAGGAGCACAGAGATCTACATGTGGAGCTTGGTGACAACACCAAATATGCAATAGAGGGCATTGGCAACATACAGTTCCAGCTAGACTCAGGGAGTATTATGGAGGTGAAGAAGGCGATATATGTACCTAGGTTGGAGAAGAATTTACTCTCAGTTTGAACCATGGGGGATAGGACTTTAGGTCAGCCCCACAAGAGGTAAGATAGTTGTTAGTTAGACCAAAACGGGCTAATCCTAGCATGAAGCAAGTTATAGGCAGCAGGGAGAATAACCTATATCTATTAAGAGGATAGCTAAAGAAAGCCTTAGTACATAACAGTGGCAACCAGAGTGAGATTTGGTATAGGAGGATGGAACATCTACATTATAGGGCTCTAGCACTATTATGGGAGATGGTCACTAGTTTTCCGTAGTTTAAAGTATAAACCATAATGGTGTGTGTAAGGAATGTGAGCTTGGCAAGTAGGCCAAGGCAACATTTCCTAGCAATAAGACCAGGTCCAAGGGAGTATTGGGATTTAGTGCATTTTAACATCTATGGCCCTATCTCAATGGAGTATATCTTAGGGAGCAATTATTTTGTGACATTCATAGATCATTCTAGAAGGACATGGATTCACTTCCAAAAGGCCAAGAAAGAGGTCTTCAGTCAGTTTCAAGAGTTCAAAACACTTGTGGAGAACCAGACTAGGAAGAAGATCAAGGTCCTGAGATCAAACAATGGGGGTAAGTATACCTCCAACAAGTTTAAGTATTTCTGTAGGGAAGCAAGAATCAAGAAAGAGTTGGCAATGCCCTACAATACGCAACAGAATGGAGTAGTAGAGAGGAAGAATGGGAGTATAGTCGGAGCAACCAAGGCCATGATCCATGATCAAGATCTACCTATGTTCTTATGGGCAGAGGCATGTAATACAACTGTATAATTGCGGAATAGGAGTCCTCACGACGCACTGGAGAACACGCCTCCTGAGGAAGCTTTTACATAAGTGAAACTGGAGGTGACACATTTGCACATCTTTGGTACTCCAGTATATGTCCACATTCCTTCATAGAAGAGGACCAAATCGGAGCCCTCATCAAAGGGGCATTTTTGTTGAACACAGTGAGACTTTGAAGGCCTACAGGGTCTACATTCCAAGTCAGAGGAAGATAGTGGTGAGGAGGGATGTCAAATTTGAGGAGGGTAGGACCTTTAGGATGTCACATGGGACAGATCTAGCATTGGCAGAGGATCAAAAGCAAGAGGATCTGAAGATTGAGCAAGCACTAGCAACACTAGCAACAAGGGCACTGCCTTCAAAGAAAGAGGAGCGAGATGTTCCTTCGAGCTCTATCAGCCGGAGGCCGAAATGGGCTGAGTAGACATTGAGAGATGTTGAGGAGCACATGGAGGCTACTGGCGACACTTCATGGACAGCAGACCACTAGCCAAACTTTCTAGTTATATGGCCTTGATGAGCAACATCAATGAGTCTGAGCCTCCTACCTTAGAGGAAGTAGCAGACTAGCAGGTTTAGAGGGACGCCATGGTGGAAGAGTATAGTTCCGTCATGAGGAACGACGTGTGGGACTAGTGCATGCCTTAAGGGATGTTAGTGATCACTTGTCGATGGATCTACAAATCAATCATGTAATAGATAACAATATCGAGAAGTACAAAGCGAGGTTCATGGCAAGAGGGCACTCCCAAAAGGAGAGAGTAGACTATGAGGAGACATTTGCTCTTGTCACCAGATATGCATCTATTAAGGCCTTCATTCCTATTACTTCATAAATGAAGCTGAGAATACATTAGATGGATGTGAAGACTGCCTTCCTCAATGGGGTAATTCAGGAAGAGGTGTATATTGAGCGGCCTCAAGGCTTTGAGATGCATTGGAGGGAGTCCCATGTGTGTAGATTGAAGAAGGCCTTATACAAACTTAGGCAAGCACCTCATGCATGGTACTCTAGGATTAATGGGTACCTACTTGGATTGGGCTTCACGAAGAGTAAGGAAGACTCAAACTTGTATTGTGTACTTGTTAAGGGTGAATTGCTCATTTTGGTCCTCTATGTTGATGATATCTTCTTGATAGGATCGGAGAGGCTCATTGGGATGTGCAAGTAGGACCTTGCTTCATAGTTTGAGATGAAAGATACTGGATTGATGCACAACTTTTTGGGACTAGAGGTGTGGCATCAGCCAAAAGAGATTTCCTAGGGTAGGGAAAGTTTGTAGTTGAGATTCTGTAGAGATTCAAGATGGAGGATTGCAAGATAATGTCTACACCTATGATCACTAACTTGGGGAAGCTTAATGCTTCTGAAAGTGAGTTGGTGGATCCCACCTTGTACAAATAATTGATCAGGTCCTTGATGTGTTTGGTCAACACTAGGCCAAATATTTGTTTTGTCGTGAACACAATCAACCCATTCATGGTGGAGTTGAGAAGGGTTCATTGCGTGGCAGCAAAGCATGTACTCATGTATCTTTGTGGTACGATGGAGTATGGACCGAGGTATGTCAACGTTAGTGGAATGGAGTTGTAGAGCTACACAAATTTAGACTGGGCAGGAAGAGCAATGGACAGGAAGAGTACATCAAGTTGTTATTTCAGCTTGGGATCAGTTATAATCCTGTGGTATAACAGGAAGCAACACTCAATGGCACTTAGCTCAACCAAGGCCAAGTACATGGCAACGAGTATGGCAAGTTGTGAGGCCATATGGTTTTGTAAGATGCTCATAAGAATATTTCATTGTGACTCATGAGTCATAAATCATCATCGTCAAAATCAGCATCACTATCATGATCACCACTGCTCTCCTCTGTTGCATCCTCCTCCTCCGTATATAATGTCATCTTTGCATCTTTTGGTGTGAAGGATGACCCCTCAAAGGTATCACCATCATCAAAAGTAGCAGGCTCATTAAGATCAACAGTATCACCATCATCGAAAGTGGCAGGCACTAGCACTGGCTCATTAAGATCCAAGTTGGCCAATCCCAACTCAACACTTGTCCAAATCCATATCATCAGGAAAGACATCCCACATCTTTGTCTTTCCCTTCAACCAATCATCCCTTTGCCTGTAAATAAGACAAAGGTTGGAGTGCACCACCATTGTCTCTGCCCTAGACTGCTCAAGCCTTCTCTTCTTGACACAATACAAATTCCCATATGTGCTCCAATTCCTCTCGCAATACGAGGATGAAGCCACTTGAGAGAGGAGCCTCATGGCTAACTGCTGTAGAGGAGGGCTTGTTGCCCCATGAGTTGCCCACCAAGAATAGGGTTTCTTAGAACACCTATCTCTAATCACGTCATATCCTGCAAATCAACCATTGTCAGTGGAAAACTCTACAAAGGCATCCTCCACATCATCAATGGATGCTCTATCCTGAAAAATTCGCCTTAATGCATCCTTCCTCCCCAATGAAATTTCACCATTCATGTGGGGAGGGAATCTGCAGGAAGGTCCACCATTCAGCCACTCATGGTTGTCATATTTTGGGTTCAATGAGTGAGCCAAACAATGCAAAAGTGTGCAATTCTTGTCCCATCTACTGACAAGAATATCCTATATGTTGGTGAAGAAGGCCTCTGATGATGTCTCATACTCTAGAAATCACTCTGTAAAATAATAGTCCTCATAGACTCAATCATGGAATCACATCCCTCATAAACCTCTCCTAGGATGGGTTGGTCTATATCGGCAAATTGTAGCAAATCAATGACAAGGTCCATGATCTTAATAAGTAGATCTACCCTCTCCCATCAAACATCATCTAACACTGTGTTCTTCACTATTTTTGAGGTTGTTTGATCTGTCTTCCTCCAAAAAGGCAAAAACTCTGAAATAACCATGGATCCAAGAGCGGTCTTGACCTCCCTCAACCTCTTCAACATGACGAATGAAGAGGCAAACCGTGTATCTGCAATCTTCAACAATGATAGATTGGTGTACTCCTTGTAGATTGTGAGGGCATTTGTATGATTTTGCACAAAGTTGTGGATATGTCGTGTATCCTCAATAATACTTCCAATCCAAAGCACATCATAAACAATAGATTTAATTGCTAAATTCAAGGAATGGACAATGTAAGGTGTCCAAAATACTTGTAGATATTTAGCTTCTACAATCATGACAGCAACCTTGCAAACAAGGGCATTATCTGTAATGATTTGCAGACAAGAATCAACACCTACATCTTCAATAGCTTCAATGAAGAACTCACCCATATATTGTGCATCCTTGTATCGTCTAAGTGCATCCACTGATTTTAGGAAAACTGGACCATTCAAGGAAGACACCATGAAGTTGATGAGTGGGTGGCGTGTTGGATCTGTCCATCCATCAGAAACAATACTAACCCCAAATGTTGGCCATGCTGATTTAATAGGGTCAAGCATTTTGTCCACCTCTTTCTTTGTCTTAGTCAACAATGTGGTTCTAAGCTTCTTTGACCCAGGAGGCGCATACCCTGATGGAGCCCCTTGAATTAGAGCTCGGCACATCTCAATAAATAAAGGTGAGCGTGCAACATTAAAAGATATGAAGTTTTGATGGAAAAAGAATGCAATGATGAGATCTAGCTCTTCTCATTTCTCTTTCTGAAAAATCTTGTCCATTGGACCAAGTGCTACTGCCTTTCTTTTCGCTGCTTGACCCACACCCCCACCAAAACTCTCAAATGGAAATGTGTTGCTGCTTTTCCTCAAGAATGGAAAGGGATCGTCATTCTTGTTTTTTTATATGATGCAACCACCCTTGCCACACCAACATTGGCCTCTTTTTCCATTTCTTTCCTCTTAGCTAAAGACACCTGTGTACATGCTCCAATCCCACAATCTGGTAAAGCCAACAAATGACCTTTCACACGGTAATAAGTGCTCTTGAAATGATTGTTGCAATAGTTGCATTTTCAAGCAACATCGCCTCCTCCCTTCAACTTGCTCTCTGGCTCTTGATCTCTTGTGACATACTTCCACAAAGGATATTTGTTTTCTTGAGCCTATTGTCTTTCTAGATTCATTATGCCCTCAACATTTAAAGTTGTTGTTGCAGCCCCACTTCCAATAGAGAAAACACTTGCAGACCCTAATGAAATTGGAACAGGAGGGGCATCACCAATGGGAACATTCTTCCCCTTCCTTTGCTCTTTCCTTACTTCCCTTGATTGAACCATGAATGCTGTAAAAAAAATAAAGAAAAAAATGCAACAACTTGTAAAAAAATGCACATGTAAACTATTGTAATAAAAATGCAAAAAAAATAGAAGCAAAATGCACTTACTTGTTGCTTGAATCACCTCCAAAATGCTCCCAAACCCTTCGCTACAAGCTCCCCCTTCCTTTGCCCTTTCCCTGCTGCCCTTGATTAAGCCATGAATGCTGTAAAAAAATAAAGAAAAAAATGCACAAACTTGTAAAAAAATGAGCATGCAAACTGCTGTAATAAAAATGCAAAAAAAATAGAAACAAAATGCACTTACTTGTTGCTTGAATCACCTCCAAAATGCTCCCAAACCCTTTGCTACAAGCTCCCACACAGTCACAGCAGAAGACACACTCAAGAATGAGTGCCAAATGAGCCCAAATTGGGCTTTATGGGCCACATGACACACTTTTTTAGGGGACATGTGTCCCAAAATCGGGACATGTGTCCCAAAATCGGGACATGCAAAACACGTTGTCGGGATTCGTGTGTTCCTCGAATCCCACCCTCCAGGACACATCGGACACGCTGAAGGGACACGTGTCCCAGCGAATCGTGTCTGATTTGTGGGATTCGGAACACGCCAGGGGTTTTGGACGAATCTGGTTTCATAGTTTGATAAGTGGAATTTAAGGACTCATTTAGCATCTTCCAACCTCCCCAACCCTAGATCTGAGATTTGGGAGTGCTATGGCACTCTTTGGGTGGCTAATTTGGGCCTGATAGGTTGCTATCTGTCTTTTTACACAAATTTTACAGTCTGATATAACAGGACAGCAAGCTATTTTGACCTATAAGTCTTTAACCAATAATCCAAACTGAGATTTAATTACATATTTGGTTAGGATAATTTTTGTAAACCAAAATTGACTGGTTACAGAATATTTATGTTATTTGATGTCTTCTAATTTGCTGTTTAGTTTTCTGCTACATAGTTATACCCACAAAGAACTAGAAGCCTTGGAAATTAACACCTCCACCTCACTTCAACCCCATATAAGGCCCTGATTTTATTTGGGATTGATTGAGGTTTCATTTTGGACTCCTCCCTTGACCACTTAGGAGGTTGTTGGGTCTAAGACTCTAAACAGCGGGGGCTTCGCTGACATGACAATGGGTCCCTACGATGTAAGCGCCCATCCAGCAGGTTGTCAGAGCCTTAGCAACATTGCTAGTTAGATTGTTAATAAGAACCATCGACCTCACATTTCCAAAACTACCCAATGGTGGAGGACAGAGACCTATTGGAACAGGTATTCGCCATCACAAGACTGTAATATGATGGAAAAGTTCCAGATTACAAAGGTAACTAAGTTCTAAGATTAATAACTCACACAGAAACTAGCCTTCTCAAAGCAACCATTAAATGACTGACAGTTGCTTCAATAGTTTGTAAAAGCATGTTAACTCAGCCACATACTCAACACACAATCCAAAATCAATGCACAAGGAGACATGATTTACCCAAGAAATCAAAAAGGGAAAACCAACTTTGAATGGGGCTCAGTCTCCTCATTCTTGCAATCTTTGGTGACAGTGCAGCTAATGCTCTTTGTGCAACCTCCTCTCCTTGGCCAAAAGACTCATTGAGAATGAGCGTGAAGGAGGAAATAGGAGGCATTGTCAGGTAGGGGGAAGGCCAACTGCCATGCCCCTTTACTTCCCATTCCTAAGCCTTCTATCTTATTCATTTTTCTTTCATTTAATTTTTTTTACTTTTCTCTCACTTCTGTCTCATTCATCCTTACATTTACTTTTTTTTTAAATGTTTACTTTGGTTAATTGCCAAATTGTCTTGAAGGTACTAAATCTTACCTGTTCATTGATTCAAATCCATTTGAATCAATGGTGCATATACGTGTTGTAGAACGAATATGATTATAATGAAAAATGTCCAAGACTGCTATGAAAAGTAAAAAGGGGAGGATGATTCCATGACTATGGAAGTAGGAAGTGGGGAGGAAGGGCATGGGCACAATTTTCCTTGTTGTGTCATCCCATAAAGTCACAACCACTTCACCTTATTTGTTAAAATCATAATCCTTCGGGGGTTTCTTGAAGGACATACGATCTTGATATGCCAAAGGTATATAACCTAATCTTCTAGGAAAAAAGCTTCTTCAATTTTTTAGTCTTCTTCTTCCACTGCTTACATTATGTTACCAATAAGTTGAATGATCTTCCATGACTATAACCATCTTCGTCCAACACTTGGAAGTTGTGCGTTGGTGTCAGCCTTCGTATGCCATATGGTTTGGTCATTGGTAGAGAGGAAGGATCTAGAGTTGTAGTGAGCAATTAGAAATGGGACAAAATTGGAACATGTACTCCAGTTTGTGTTGAGATTGGAACATGTTTGAGCTAAGGTATATAACCTAATCTTAGAAAAAAAAGGTTATTTCATTTTTACTCTTCTTCCACTCCTTGCATTATATTACCAATAAGTTGAATGGTCTTCCATGACTATAACCACCTTCGTCCAACACTTGGAAGTTGTGCGTTGGTGTGAACCTTCATATGCCATATGGTTTGGTCATTGGTAGAGAGGAAGGATCTAGAGTTGTAGTGAGTAATTAGAAATGGGACAAAATTGGAACATGTATACCCTCGAGTTTGTGTTGAGAATGGAACATGTTTGAGCAAAGGCCTACCATCTCCCAAAGGCAATACGCTAACTTGGACTCTTCTCACCCACACTAGAGGGCTGACAGGTTTCTGAAAAGGGGGCATGGGGAAACATTTCCCAAGGTGACTCTTGACCCTGGCTCATGTAAAGTGAGGGGAGCATGCCACCCACCCTAGGGGACAAATCGCCTTGGAACATTAATTTTAATAAAGCCCATGCAAATAGGCATTTTTCTTTGGCTAACATGGTGGCTGTTGTGTCAATTTTTCTACGCATATCATTGTACAGGGCTATACAGCTGAGGTGGACATTGCGCATGTCTAGTATCTTCTAGATTATGGGGGTGAGATCCCTCGTACCATGAGTCAAGAGCCTTCTGCACCTTATCCAATTACCTTAGCTTTTTTGCAACTATCCCAGCAGAATGGAGTCCAAGGCAATCGCAGAATTGTTTGGGCTGTGAGGTAGCACTAAGAACATTGGAGCATCTTAAGTACTCCTGGTGATGATCTAAGAATATGGATCAAAACGTTGAGAATCAAGATATCTATAACACTATAGCGCAGGTCTGCTCCATCTTATAATTGGAATAGCTAGCCTCGAAACCCTCGGAACCAGACACCGTATGAACAGTTCGCTCAGTTCGCTCTCTTGCCTCTGGCGATTTCTAAAGTCTAGAAGCCAACACAACATGAGAACAATATATGCAAGGTTGATACACTAGGGCCCATGACTCAATATGAGAGATGGGAAGGGTGATGTAATAATGACAGGGATGATCCGCTAGCCTCTAAGTTTATCCCAACGACTGCATAATCTAGTGTTTTTATAATCTTTTTTTTTGCGTTGTCTATACTTACCATGATGGAGCTTTAATATTTTGGACACTCAAAACATTTTGAGTTTATAAATTTTTATTTTTAATGCCTTTGGTGGTACTTAAGGCGATTGTCCTTGTAAACCACTTTTTTCCTTAAATGACCATGTCCATGTACTGATTTATGGATAGTTAAAGAAATCATAACTTCTTAAATGAATACGTTTTCTTAAAATTTAAGAAACAATAACAGTAAAGAGAAAGAATACAACAGGAGGAAAAATACATATACGAAAAGAATACAACAATAGAGGAAGAATACATATGGTTTTACACATAATGATTTATTAATAATTAAAGAGATATATTGATAGTTACAGGAAGCATTTACAATAATGGTTATTGAGTTCGAAACGCGTAGACAAATGATTATTTGTGTAATTTCACCGAAGATTCTCTAAACAATGTTATGGATAATCTAAATTCCTTAAATGCTTTTTTTTTTTTTAAACCACACCCAACTATTTGTCCTCAGTCACAGCGGGATCGAATCTAGAAGGGTTGCTTGCTTTGGATATTTTCAGATAAAGCCGGCCAAGGAATTCCCTCAGAATCCATTGTGGTAAACTCCCACCAGTCTACCGCCAGACCACAGCCTGGTCGACTCCAACAGGTGAATATTAAGAATGTAACTCCTGTGAATTGCGCAATAGCATTCACTCTAAAAAGAATTCCTGGCATCGATAATGTTTTACAAGAAGATTTCCCAATGATTTCTGGTTCTTCTAGGTCAACAGGATTCTTTCTTTGCAACATATCCTTAAATCCTCTTCCTCGCGCAGTATACCTAAAAAACTCGCCGTACCTATAAATGAATGATCATAACGGAAAAAATAGGGCAATAATGTCTTCGGGTTCTTTCATAAAATTCTCTATTATGAAGTGCGTAGGATTTCGGAAAAGCATAGATCCCGTAGGTTAATAAATTTCGCATTAACGAGAACCAGAATACTTCAAAAACGTTAAATGATTAATGTCAATTGAAGGTAGAATATGCTCTTACGGGGTGTTCAACGGGGCCAGAAATGAAGAAGTGGGCAGTTCGTCGCGCCTGCTCAGCTGTTTTCCATGGTCAATTGCGCTAGGGAAATCCTTCACTGCTTCTGAAATAATAACTCCACTGTCTTTGTGAGGAGAAATTAATTTCACGGACTCCGCATCCCCCTCTATCTCGTTGATCTCCAACGCGGCTCCATGGCTACTAAATTGTGTGACAATTATAAGCAAAATGAAGATGCACAGGGTAATATACGACGCCATTGACGCTTCGGCAAATACAAAATCATAGGAAAAACACTTCTCCGGACACCAACAGAGAAATTAGTGATAGGTTTTGGCTTCAACATAAACGGTGAATTGAGATCTGCCCGAGGACAGACTCCCTGATTTAGCCAATGGGACTCAATTCACGAATCCCTTCGCTTCCTCGCACTTTCCCATAAATTATATAATAATATAAAACTGTGATCATATGAAAATTATATAATAATAAAAAACTGTGGTCTATGAAAGCACGTTCGAGGGGCGGAAGCTATTAAGTAAATGCGAGCACTGATTTGTGTACATTCGCCCTAGTCTAAACACATTGTTTTTTGGCCTTAAAAATTATGGAAAGTTGGGCCATATTTTGATAAAATTTGGCAATCCAGTTTACAGTTTTCTTTAACTTTTAGGTTGATATACAAATTTAAAAAAATATATATATATATATATATTATAATAATAAAAATAAAAATAATATATTTTGGTTAGTTTTAATGATTGTATTTATTTCAAAATTTAAAATAGTGTTTCCATAATTTTAAAGCTATATAAATTAAATAATTGGTAGAAGCTTAATAAGTATATAAAGCATTAAATTACTTATTTTTATTTTATTATTGAGATTTTTAATATGTAAGTAGAATTTGTTATAATTATGATTCAATACCATGGCTTATTAATACCACATGTTCAAAAAACTATAACTCACTTCATATGACACTTGTTCATATGATTTTTTAATTAATCAATTTAATTAAAAGAGGGAAATGGGACTTTGAAGATAAATCCCAACATTTGGTTTGTGTATACTATTATGAATATTTTATAATATTTTACGAAGATTAAATCCCTACCATCTATCTAATAATTATTCCCCTTAGGAGTGTCTATTTTGGGATAAAGCTTTGACAATTTTAATCTAATTATCAATAATTATTGGCGATGTCTAATTAATAAGCTAAATGGCCATTTTCCGAGCATTTTTCCTGGTATTTTTGTTCAAAACCGATGCGAATATTTTAAAATCATAATTTGTTTAATATCATAAGTTTAAGTTGTTTAATTTGCAAAGATCGAGTGTCTCAGAGGTTTTTCATAATGTTGAATTCATTTATGCATTCATAAGTGTATTTTAAACAAAATAAATCACAATTTGCAAAGATCGACTGTTTCAGAGATTTTTCATGATGTTGAATTCATTTATGCATTCAAAAGTGTATTTTAAACAATAATAAATCACAATCTCCTTCGAAATTGTATTGTGAGATCCCTACATGTTGAATTCATTTATGCATTCAAAAGTTTATTTTAAACAATAATAAATCACAATCTCCTTCAAAAATGTATTGTGAGATTACTACCAAAACATCATTTAGTCTATTAGTTAGACTATGCCAATAATTATTAGGTAGATGGTAGAGATTTAGTCTCCATGGAATCTTCTAGAATATTCTTATTAATAGTATAGGCAGATCAAAGGATGAGATTTATCTTCAAAAAAGTTATGTGATTTTTGTCATTTTAATTAAATTGATTAATTAAAAAAATTGTCATATGAGCATGTTTAATATGAATATGAGTTATGGTTTTTTGGGCGTGTGGTATTAGTAAGTCATGGTGTTGGCCATGGAATTGTAACAAAACCTATTTATAAGTTAAAAATCTCCATGGTAAAATAAGGTAATGGTTATATATATATATATATATATATATATATATATATAATTTAGTTTATTTTTAAGATTTGTTTTGGTAACTCCTCCTTTGCGATGGAACGCTCTAAACCCTAGCTCGATGCTTGCGCCCTAGGTCCCCTTGCCCTGCGGCCCCAAGGCCCTGGGCCCCCTATCATTACTTTTATGCACCCTTCTTTGAGAGCCTGCCTGTGTGGTTCATTTGTTGCTGGGAGGAGTTCGAAACTCGTGTTCATGGAGGTCCCGGGCTCGCCCCAAGCAGGCCCCCTCCCCCCCCAGCTTCTTCTGTCGAAGCCTTCTCTCGGCTCTTGCCCGGCTTGCTGCAAAAGAAAAAGAGTGAAGCTGCCAAATTTTTCAAGAAGCTAGAGGATATTCCTAAAATCTCCCTACCGCCAAAGACTCTGATTCAAGCCGCCCTTTCCTTGGTTGAGCGAGCTCTCGTCGGTGAACTTTAATAAATCACAATCTCCTTCGAAATTGTATTGTGAGATCCCTACATGTTGAATTCATTTATGCATTCAAAAGTTTATTTTAAACAATAATAAATCACAATCTCCTTCAAAATTGTATTGTGAGATTACTACCAAAACGTCATTTAGTATATTAGTTAGACTATGCCAATAATTATTAGGTAAATGGTAGAGATTTAGTCTCCATGGAATCTCCTAGAATATTCTTATTAATAGTATAGGCAGATCAAAGGATGAGATTTATCTTCAAAAAAGTTATGTGATTTTTGTCATTTCAATTAAATTGATTAATTAAAAAATTGTCATATGAGCATGTTTAATATGAATATGAGTTATGGTTTTTTGGGCGTGTGGTATTAGTAAGTCATGGTGTTGGCCATGGAATTGTAACAAAACCTATTTATAAGTTAAGAATCTCCATGGTAAAATAAGGTAAATCTCCATGGTTGATCCGAATGGGATCTGTTAGTGTCAGTCTTTCCAGCCTTCCTCCAGTGATCAAACATGCTCTTACAAAGTTATTTTGAAGTGTCAAGGTCAAATTTTGTCATTTCAAAGAGTTTTCAAGCAAAATTTGGTCACTAGGCATTAGGTCTAGGGTTTGCTTTCACTCCTTCTAAAGTTGTCCAAATGGCGGTCTATGTCATCATTTAGCTGAGTCTATCATCATTCATAGGGTTTTCATTATCATTTCATGTCTAATGAGTCATTTTACGTCTTGTTCATGCTTCAGTTGCGCCCAGGCAAGGTCATTTCCCTCTCCTAGCGTTTTGAAGCCATTTTCTCTCAGATGGTCAAATCATCGGCAAAACTTGTTTCCTGATGTTCATACACCTTCCCCTATCCTTCATGTACCTTATCAAACACTTCCCACCCCTTAGATCCGCCAAATTCCTCATTTTTGCACAAACCCTAGTTTCTAGCTACAACCTGGCAATTTTCTAGGTTGGGCCTATGTTTTTCCCTTTTCGACCCCTTCCCCTCACTCAATCTCTGAGATTCCACTTTCCCCTGATTTCTAACATCCCTCCCCACTCCCAAAAATTTCCCCAAGAATTTAGAAGCCCCTTATCCCCTTCATTTCGCTCCATTTCGACGAAATTCCTTGTTTCACACATCGGGACAAGTCGCACTCAAATAATGTTCCAGAGACATAAAAGATGAATTTTGAGAAACTGAGAGAGGCTTATGTCCAAAACATGCCAAGGAAGAAAAGCCTCCTTCAATTTTTGTACAGGTGTCATGGTTTTAAAGCAATGTCAAAAATACTCGCGAGAACGAAGGTGCTCCAAGGACGGTTGGCCAAAGCACAAAAACGAAGGAAAACACCCGATCAACCCCAAATTTTGGCCAAAGCCTCTTTGAATGAGCATGGTACTTGATTGGGGACTCCTAGCCCAAATTTCAAGAAATTTGGAGAAAATTTTGTCATTTGTGAATTTTTTATGCCAATTACAGGTTTTGGCCATTTGAGTGGTCTCACCCCAGGTGAGACCATTTTGGAGGACTGCTCGGAATTTTGAAAACTTGGCATTTTTGGAAAGGGCATGCAAAAATAAAAATTAACAATACTTGGGAGAAGCCTGATTTTGAGATTTTAGCCTCCAAAAGCTCAAAATACATCAAAAAAATGACTTTCTGCCCACTTTTTGAGTTGCAGAAAGTGACCTTGGGAGAAATGGTTTTTGAGGGGCAAAACAACTCCAAATTCAGAAATTCCACTTGGGATGGAAAGTAGACAGACCAAGCTTTCCAATGAGCCATCTTGCACCTGATTTGGACCAGTGGAACCCACTCAAAAGTTGCAGCAAAGGGCGCGGTAGTGAGAGCCAGGGGGCGCGGCAGTGAGAGCCAGCTTTGCCAGAATTGACCTTTTTTGTGAAAAAACACTGTTTTGACTATGTTTGACCATTTTTACTTGTAGATGATGGATAAATGTAATATTTTCATGGCACTTTGATAGATTTTACCTCTCTTTACCCTTCTAGAAGCTTCCTTGATGTAAAAAGTGAATAATTAATGCATGAAACAGTTAGCTAAGTAATAGAGGCAAGTTGTTGAGCTGCCTATTATCTAGTGCTTAGTTTAGAATTAGTTCAAACTGCTCCTAGAAGATGAGCTCGACCCCTAGAGGCAAGGAAAGAGTTAGATGGCCTATATTATGCGCTCTCTTACTCATTTTCAAGGTTGGACTCTTGTGGGAGAAAGTTTTATTGTATATTGTACATCTATCTCTGCAATTTAAAGAAAAAGAAGGCCAGGGTTTTGCAGACATCCTTGTGGATTCTTGTGGATTGTAGTGTTGATGGTGTGTTCTCTACATGTTATTGTAAGTTTGTTTATGTATTCTACATCTCTCTTTTGCTTCTATTTTGACAGATGAAGTGGTAAAGTTTGAATACATGCTTTGACATGCTCAGCTTTTTAGTTTGTTCAAAATTTATGTTTTCTGCTATCTAGAGAGGATTCAAATGGTTATTTGCCCTCTTTAGCTCCTTCTCTATCATCCCTGATCATCCATCTCAGATTAAGGCATCAGCGCTCACTCCTACCTTGCCCCAAAGATCCCCCTACAAAAACTGTGCTCAATCCCCGCACCCTGAATTGCACTCCCTCCAATTGCCACCAAAAACCCAAAAATCTTTAAATCAACCCCCCTTATCAATTTACTAGCCTAATATCTTTGATCCGAATTGGTCAGCTTATCATATTGAAAGATCTAACGAATCTGACCCGAGAGAGCCTTCTCATACCTCGTAGGGCTAGCTACGAGGTGAAATGGTTTGATGTAGCCTTGAGAGTTTGTCTATCTCAGCCTAGGTGAATTCCAAGCGCTAACAGCTTCCACTAGATTTGTGGCATGCGTAGCTCTAACATCCCACATCACATCTAGGAGCAGTCGACACATTCAGCTCAACTGTTTTGGGGTAAGCTCGCTTCCCATGCCTTGTGCTGTATTTTTGTTGCTTTTTGTGTATTTGCTTGTGTGAGTGTTGTTTTCTTGATTTCTTTGAACGCCTGCTATCATTTACATGTATTCTAGCTTTTCCTAGCTTTATTTCAATTTTCATTGCTATCTCACTGTTATCGGATGCATGAAACTATTTTGTACAAACGTTCGCCCAACTAATGAAATACCTCACCCACATGCATGTTGATCTGTTTGATAAATATTTCATTGATGTTTTGGATGCACTATCAATCACTTCTGCTATCACTTAGTGTCACCATGCATTTACTGTCTTAGTTGCTTTCAGTTGCCTGTTGACGAGTCGGGCTAACCTTAGCCTGAACTCTGCCTTCACCAAGGCTGCATTGCACAATATGGGGAAGGAAGGCTCACCTTCCTCTCTAGATTTGTGCATTCCTACCCAAAAATGGATTCCAGGATTGTTTTATGCATTTCTGGAGCACAGTGGCTGCTTGGCTCAAGAAATTGGGCAAATCTGTCCCCGGATCAACAGTCCTTCTAAGATAGAATTGCGTAATACGCAATCCTAGCAATCAATAGCCAAACTGGATTGTGTATTGCATACTTCCAGTAGTTAGCCAGTCTCCCAGTAGCCCAGACTATTCCTTGAGCAATCTTGGCAGTCGGTCTCCCTACCTCCCAGACGATATTGTGAAACCTTCATGATCATTCACCCATGTATGTTGCAAGTCAATTCTCATATTCATTTTGGTTTTTGACTAACAGATTTCTTGCTATGAGTGTTGCCATGTCTCCAGGTATCATAGGTGTTCATCTTCCTCTCAGCAGTACACATATAATGGTTTCTAGGAGAGCAGAGATGAGGACACCATTCAGAGCATGCTTGGGGATGTAGTCGATCAAGTGTCTATGAGCTTGCCTATTCACGAAGACATCAAGTTGTTCATAGACAAGGACATCAAGCGGCATCATTACAATGAGCATCATCATGAACAACAGTTGAAGACAACATACCAAATTCAGCGAATGTAAGAGGAGGGTTGTTGACAACACAAAGGCAGAATAAGGTTACAAGCTCAAGCAGGTCCATTGATGATGAAACCAACTTTGAAGACTTCGGCTATGGAGTGACGGTGCCACATGAAGATCATGTGAGGGTAGAAGATGTAACAAAGAAGTAGTTGCATGTGCTGAAGCAACAACTCAGGAAGAACATGAAGCTGCGTAGATAGATGAATGAGTTGTAGCAGGATCAGGAACAGCAGTGGGCGCAAAGTGCGCTCACAGATGAAACTGCACTTGCACAAGTTAACGATCCATCCCAGTGGCTAGCACAATGCAGACATGGTGAGCAGTGTGGTTGATCGCATGCAAGGGATTCAGCAGCATGCATCTCATTATGTGCACGCATGCAATCCAACTCATTCAACACACTCACCAAGGCCAAGACAAGAAGCAAGTCCAACTGGAGCTGAACAAGTACTTCGGCAAGTTGATGCGCATGACCACCAACACTCAGTTGAAGATCTGCATGGACACTATGCATTAGTGTGCTGCCAGTTCAGCTGCACCCAAGAAGACCATGCGCATGTTTGTAGATGAGTTGGATGAAGGGGTTGAACCAATGCACTAGTTGCAATGAAAGCAAGAGTTCACTTCAACAAGATGTCACCATGAGGTGCATGCACACCATCATGAATGACCAAGCTTGGCATCAACTCACTAGCTTCACCATCACAAGCATGTCAAAGAGTTGGTCTCACCATAGTGGATTGAGTGTCAGTGATGTCTTGTAAGGCTTTCTCAAGCCATGTTGTCTCACATGAGCACATGTGCATTGTAATGTTGAGTCATGTCAAGTGTAAGTCAAGTGTCAACAGTTGGATGTAACAGTCATATAGTAGGTGAAGGGTCATGAGGTTAGTTGAACTGTCACAAAGGGGAATGTTAAGTGTCACCCCACCCTTTGCTATAAATAGTCCCTCATAACTCATTAGAAGGGCTTTTCGTCAGCTAAGCTTCTACTAAGACTATCTTGAGGAAGGCTTGGACAATATTGTAATGCGCCTTGGCTTCTCCACTGCACAGAGCTAGTACATCTCTTTGGAGGAGCAGGCAGATGTGGCTATAACGTTCCACTATTGGAGCTAGCAGGTTTAAATGGTGTATTGTATGATTTTGACTTACACTTCCCTAATAATAAGAGCCAACACATTTTCATGCATATGTTGTTATTGTAGTTGGACTATTTTGGTTGCCTTAATGATATATGTTGTTTAACTTACGTACTTGTATATGAACTGATTTGTATGCAATTATATGAATCTTGTTGTTAATGTGTTGTATATGTTGTTAATGTTGCCATTGTCTCTATCGACTGCTCTGCCAGACATCAAACAAAACTTTCTCATGAACCTTGCTCTATCAACCATCACACTCGTCTCGGACTGATCTGTGAGTGTTGTTAGTGTTATCTTACCTTATTGTTGTGACTGCCACATCCGAGTGGGCTTCTCCGCCAAAAGCTGTGCATGTGCTTTGTGTGGTGTGTTCCTAGCCAAGTTGGGACTGAATCCCTTTAAACCTGGAACTCACCTTCACCTTCCTCTCCCTTCGAAGTGTTGGAACCTCTCGTACACATTCCTTGACTCTCTGCATCAGTCACACCCTTGCTATTGACAGAGTTATCTTACTTGCCTCTGTGCGACATTGTGGTAAAGGCATTACCTTATGACCCACTGCTGGGACTCCTACACCAAACGGTCTGAGGTCTAATTGGGACTTCTTATCGGGGAGATCCCCTTAACATGTTGGTAGGTCCAACATCATCAACAGGCTCGTAATATTTTCTGTGGCATGTTCTTTATGGCTCCCACTACATAGCTCACACTATATTATAATGATCCGTACTACATCATCTGAGGCTTGAAACTATTACAGTGGTTTCACAATACTCTAAACATCATCATAATACAATGGTATCTTCACTATATGGTATGTATGATTTGAGGTCGAGTGACATCATTTTGCATAGTTTGTGGTATCTAAGTGGCATCACATTTGAGGCTCAATATTATACAAATGATATAATGCTTAGCATTACTTGATGTATGAACATTGATCTTGACGTGAAATAATATACATTGACTACACCATATAACAATGATTACAATGATTGCAATAAATATTGTTCTAATGAGATATATGGAAGACATCCTTATGATATAAAGAAATATATTTATGATTTATGACAAATCCAATGAGAAAATGACCTTGTTAGGAGTGAAATAATGTCCCTTGTTGACAGTGAGATAATAAACTATATGACAGTGAGATAATGATCCGTGGAAGAACTATATCTAAAGTTTGACAGTAACCCTAGTAAGGTAGTGATTGGATGGTAGCAATAGTAATCTTGTCAGATAAGCATATGCCAAAATATGATCCGGATTTAAACATGAACGCAACAAAATACAGAGATAACCATATACACAAATATGCAGTGGAAATAATACTTCATTTCATTAATGGAAAATACTGAAATATGAAGATTGATAAAGCCCATCTATGAGCATGAGTAGTTATCTCTTTTGAATGAAGATTAATAAATGTTAAGGCCAAATCTCTGCAAAGAAGGATAGGTAAAATCAAAGAGGTAGATATAATCCATGATCTATGTCAATTTCTTGTAATGTTAAGTTATTTAGATCATGGTGATGATCTAGATAGGGTTTACATAAATACATATTAGAGAGAATGAATGTAGGAGATTGATGTTATCAAGTATTTAAACTCTTATGGATAAAAGGCATGCCAAACATTATCTTTAGGGTTTTGCAACATTTGCAAAGCATGGATGACAAATCTTGATGATCATGAAGGATCTATGGTTTGCAATTCTTGAGTAGCAAGTCTTAAAGACTTTGGCATCTAGGATTTATAAACCCATCATAGTTTGGACTAAAAGGAACCCTAGAAATATTTTCATTGTTAGAATTCGATCTAAAAATTTATGTTTACTGTAAGGACCATGTTAGTGAACATGTCCAAGATTAAGAGGGAGCTAATCCTTCTCAAAAGATAAGTACTATATATCTCCTTGTTGGTTATCTTTATGCCTTTTCCTTTATGTTATTTCATGATCTTCTAACAAAGGTTGTTGATCAAGATAAGTTCTTTCTAAAGTTTGACTAGCAGAAGGAAGAAGTGGAAGAGCATGGCAAAGCATGAATATGAAGAAGTAGATAACAATTTGAAGCTTGCATCAAGGTAGTATATTAGAGGAAAACAAGTCCACTTACCTCAAATAAAAGGAGGGAGTTGTAGATACCCTGATGGATATGATATTGAAGCTTGCTAAGTGTTCATTCTAAGAACACATTGGTTGATGATTGAAAGTTGTAGAACATGAAGCATAACTATGTTGTAATTTGAAGATAGACCATGCAAAGGAATGTTGACCTTGGAGGGAGCAAGCAACAAGATTTTGAAGAATCCCACATCTTGACTAAAATCTATTGTAACTCTGATAATGTTGGGATATGGTTTGGCTTCTTGAAAGGACTTATTGCAAAAATATGTGAAGAGGCTGGAAAGATAGATTGTTTGATGATATTATACAGTCAACAGTTTGATTTGATTTGGGTGCACATGGATTGAGTGGATGGCACTGATGATGGCTTAAAAGAGCACGAGGATTGAATACTGTTATGAAAGGAAGAAAGGCATGTGCTAGCAACTGTAAGGAAGTTTTGGTCCT